>PVHP010035506.1:0-18324 GCA_004024765.1 Zapus hudsonius
GGATCCTGCTTCTTTTGGCTTCTGGTGGCTACAGGCATTCCTTGGCTTCTGGGAGCATTTGTCCTTGGTGGCTCTGTATCAGCACTCTGTGAAGATTCATTATCCAGGATAAACTCCACTTCCGATCCTCCTCTTAATCACATCTTTTGCCATCTAATGTAATTAATGTTCATTTTTTTGCTGCCTAAGGTAACATCATAGGTCCTGGGGGTTAGGACACAAACAAGTCTTTGTGAGGGGAGCACTGATTTCCTCGCTGTGGGCTGAATGTGGCCAGCTGCCTCAAGTTCCTGCTGTCATGCCTTCCCTGTCCATAAACCAAAATAAAAGGTCCCTTCCCTAAGTTGTTTCTTGTCAGGCATTTGATCTCAGCAAGAAAGTAGCTAAGACTCAATCCATTTCCCAAGATGTGGTGTGTAAGTAGACTTAAACTGTGAAGACTCGGGCTAGGCAGAAAGCTCAGCAATTAATACCCCAGTACCCTCGGAAACCAGAAGCACAAAGTGACACATGTGACTCGAGTTCATTTGCACCAGCAAGAGGCCCCAGAATGGTCTCTCCTCTCCTCTCCTCTCCTCTCCTCTCTTCTCTTCTCTTCTCTTCTCTTCTCTTCTCTTCTCTTCTCTTCTCTTCTCTTCTCTTCTCTCTCTCTCTCTCTCTCTCTCTCTCTCTCTCTCTCTCATCTCTATCTCTCTCAATAAATAAGTAACTTTTCTTAATGTGATGACTCTTTGTTAAACCTGAGTCTGTTTGTTTGTTTATTTTTGCTTCTGGTACTGGGGATTGAACCTATGGCCTCATGTCTTCCACAAAAGCATTCTACCACCAAGCTATCCCCAGCCCTAACCCTGAGTCTGATCATCCTCATCCAAGCCCTGGGGAGATTCTGCATGAACAATACTAAGAATAATGTAGGGGCTCAGCGTGGTGGGCATGCCTTGCCTGTAATTCCAGTACTCAGGAGGTGAGCCAGGGGGATCAAGAGTTCAAAGCCATCCTCAGCCACATAGCAAGTTCCAGACCAGCCAGGGCTACATAAGACCCTGTCTCAAAAAGAAAAAAAATGCAAAAAGATTTTAAAATTGTGAAAAAGAGTCCCCTATGATTAAACAGTCACAAGCACAGAGCGGAGGCCTGGAGGGATGTTCCTGCCAGTGCCCCTCACACACTCTCGTTCCCAATGCTCAGGACACCTTTATTTTTATGACAGCCTCTAAAATATTGTTTGAGAAACCAATCATGTAGAAGCAGCATATCTCATTCACACACAATTTAAGATTCCTCATAAAATGAGCATAAAGCCTTTTTGAAAAGAAACTAGCAGTAAGTGTGGAAGGCTTAATATCACTGCAGTATGAAATGTTTGACATTCCATTGTGGAAATGCCAACACACAAATTATCCTTGTTCACTCTTTTTATTGCTGTAGCTCTCTATTTCCCCACGTAATGGTGTGCGAACCATTTATCAGAGATGGTAGCAGAAAGCAAGGCCGTTGTTAACCACACCCGACAGAGTATGTGGTTGCCCATAGAGCAGCCTTGCAGCTGGACATCTGGTAGTTGGTGAGTTCAACGGAAGGCAGAAGAACACATGGGGTGGATACAGAGGTGCAAAGAGGGAGCTAGGAAGGCAACAAGCAGACAGCCTTGGACTAGGGTGACTTGGAGGGGTGAGAAAAGCAGGGGCTAAAGACGGGGTTCAGGCCACATGCAAATCTGCCTACAAGCCTGGCTTCCTGTCTGTTGCTGGTGGCTATTGCAGAATTCACACTCCCTTCTTATGGCCTGGTTTCTTCATCTGTGGCAAAAGCAGGTGATGTCATCATAAAATGAGTAACCGTGTGAAGTCACTAGAATGCATGTGAGTTTCCTGAGCTCCCTGCCATGCCCTGCCAGCCTCCTTCACTTGTCTGTCCATTCGGCCCACACTGGCCTCTTCATCTCTAGTATGCAGTCTCTCGACCTTCAGGGCCTCATGGTGCTGCTGCAGAGCCTCCTGGCCCAGCTCGGCAGACCTCCTCCCACCTCCAGCCATCAGGCACCAGCCCATCCGAGTTATTTCCATCAATGCACTGATCATCATTTAAATGTTTTTGTTTGTTTATTTGAGATGAGATCTCCCTATGCAGCTCAGGCTGGTCTTGAACTCACAGTCCTCCTGCCTAAGGATGCCAAGTGCTGGAATTTCAGGCCTGGGTCACTATTCTGCAACAATAAACCCAACCAAAAGCAGCTGATGGGAGGAAGTTTTTCTTTTGGCTTACAGTCTCGAGGGGAAGCTTCATAATGCCAGGGGAAAGCATGGCACGAGCAGAGTCTGGACATCACCTGTGCCATAGGAGGCAGGAAAAGCTGCAGAAGAGAGAGCCGATCTCTGGCAAGGGGGAGCTGGCTCTAATACCCCAAAGACCTCCTCCAGCAAGGCTCTGCCTCCCAGATTGCCACAGTCATCATGTCTGTCTCTCAAGAAACTGTCACTTGACTTGTTTACTTCTTGCATGCCTCCCTCCCTCCCTCAGTAGTATCTCAGTTTGCCCAGACTCCCAAGTTTATCTCGGAAAATTCCCCATCCTGAGGTTCCCATTAGGTCCAGGCTAACCAGGATGGCCAGTGCACCAACCTCGGGTACCAGTTCTCTTACTCATCTGTCTCTGGACCTGAGCAGAGCTCAGCACACAGCACGCTCAGGAATAAATGAAGAATGGATGCTACAGAAACACTGGAGAGCAGAGGAAGAGGCTGACTACGGAGCCTCAGCATCCCGCAGCTGGGAGCACTGCTTTCATTAAGAGGCTTTCACTAAGACTGGCCACCTGCTTTGGACACACTCACGGATATTTATATTGTTGTCTCCATAGTTACAAAGACACTCCTAGGTCAGCAAGTGTCTGGAAACCATGAGCAATCAAGATCAGGTGGAAGTTTTGGAAGCTCGCATGACCACCTTTCATGACACTCCTTCATGAGCTTGCCTGGAGCCAGCTTGTCACACAATCAAACTTGGCTTGTCAGGGTTCAAATCATTTCTTACAGCCTACAGGCTGTAGACAGAAAGGATTTACAAAGAATTATTCGGAAGAAGAACAGGCGAGGTTGGGGCTATGGAGACGGCTGGGCTATTAAAGTGCTTGCCTGCAAAGCCTAAGGACCAGGTTTAATTCCCCAGTACCCACTTAAAGCCAGGTGCATCTGGAGTTCATTTTCAGTGGCAGGAAGCCCTGGCACTCACTCATTCTCTCTCTCTCTCTCTCTCTCTCTCTCTCTCTCTCTCTCTCTCTCTCTCTCTCTCTCCTCACAAATAAATAAAAATAACGACTTAACATACCCACCAAGGCTCAGGGAACATTGTGGAAGAGGGGGCAAAAAGATTTTAAGAGTCACAGGATGAGAAGGAATATCCTGAGGTATTGTCCCCAGACCCAACAGAGACTGGCTGATGCATTCATGACCCCATGGTGAAAACCAGTAACCCCAGTGAGGAGGGCCTCAGTGGAATGGGGCAAGGGAGAGTGGACAGAAGAGGATAACATGAGGGGAATGGGACCAACATGCAATTTGTTCATAAAGTAGAATTCATAATAAATAAGTAAATAAAAATAATTTTTTTCAAAGAAAGAGAAGTTGGACGACTCTGCCAGAAGGGAAGAAGTGGAGAGGGCCAGGCATGGGGATTTGGAAAGGGTGAGCAAACCTAGATAGCTCTTTCCCTGTGACACGGGAGTCCTGCCACCTGGCTGGTTAGGGGAACACAACAGATGCAAAGGGTCTGAGATACCCCCGAAACTGTGAGGATGTTCTGATGGCTGTTGTCAGGCTAGAAGTGTCTCTCCTGTGAGGCTGTGAAAGCCGTGCCTCATTTTCCCCAACTATTAAGTGTGAAAGGTACTTTCCACCCAGATTTGCTCATGAAGATATTAGTTACTATGTGACAATCAGCCTGGTCCTGTGTTAAGTGGAATAAAAGCTCACTCCCCAGAAACCACAGAAAGGAGGGAAGGTCATTTCAGTGGAGAGAATTAATCAGTTTCAGTTAACAAGTTGCTTTCCTATTGTTCCCATAGTTTTAAAACAGAAAAAATTACTTTTTCTTAATCCACCAAGACAGTGGGAACTCAGAACTACTTGAGGTCTTGTGAACAAAGGGTGTAGAGCTGGGTAGATGGATGTTTAGCCCACTGGAAGTCCTGGGTTGGATCCCAGGCACTATTTGGAAAGGGTGTAGAAATTTGGGGAGGTTGGAGCCTAGATGGAGCAAGCTGGCCTGAGGTGTTTGTTAGAGGCTGGTCCCACTTGCTGGGTTCTCTGCTTCTTCTCTGCTGATGTGATGATGTATTATCAGCTTCCTGCTCCTGCCCTGCCCTGCCCTGCCTTCCCTGGCATGCACTCTACCCTGTGAGATGAAATAAGCTCTTTCCTTTCCTAAGCTGCTTCTGGTCAGGTATTTTGTTCCAGGGATGAGAAAGTAAGTGGTGCACTCTCCTCTGTAAGCCCCTGCTCCTGCCACACATTGGCTGTCCTGGCGCCTAGATGCTCCTGACCTCCCAGAGCCCATTACTGAGGCTGTTGTGACCAGATCTACGCAGCTCCACCATTAGCTGCCTGGCATCTCTTCAACCCCTCCTGCAATGTCACCTCCTGTGCCTGTCCCCAACTGGTAGCTCTCCTTTCTTTCTAAGCAACAAACTTCCTGAAGCCAGTTCATGTGCATTAATTGCTGTACCCTCCTGGAGTTGGCAGTGTTCTGAGCACCATGAGGCTCAATCCATTAAATGAAATCCAATAGGACAGCATCTCTGAAATTGACAAGCACAGCACTGAAGAGATGGCTCAGTGGTTACACTTGCTTGAAATTGACAAGAGCATCTGGGTGACAGCCTGGGTTAGGTCAGCAGCCAGGCAGGATCATCAGCAGTTAGGTCACCCATGGGTCTCAGATGAGCAGGCTTTGATTTATGTGACAACTGTTCTGCCCCAACAAGCGTGATGTGTCTGTGTGTGTGTGTGTGTGTGTGTGTGTGTGTGTGTGTGTGTGTGTCTTTCAGGAACCTGACTATAGCAGAAACATCAGTAGGCGAACCCAGTACCAAGTCCTGGATATGCTCTGCCACTGGGCCTATGGAGGTTACTTCAATGTCAGGGAAAAGGAAGCCAGGATTGGATGCAGACCAAGAACCATGGGGATTTGTTTGATCACAAGACATAACACATGGAGGAAAAGTCTCCAATCTCCATGGAAAAATTTACTCCGTGCTCTATCCAGCCAGCTGTGTGAGTGGAGGAGAGGAGGGGAATGTGTAATCGTCTGCACGTTTGCCCAGAGGATGCATTGTGTCATTTTTCCTGCAACAATCTGTGCTGCTGGCTTACAGCATGGAATTTCCTCCCAGATTGAGTTGGCAAGTGCTCACAAAAATAGCCAATTAGGCTGTGCAAAGCCAAAAGCGGTGGCTGGCTGGAATCTGCAGAGATGAGGAGGGGGGTGGACATGTGTCTGTAGGAGGGCTGTTCTACGCTGATCACTCACAGTTCCATCTGACTTCACCCAGCCCCTCAACCCCATCCCTTCCCCACTGCCCTGCAGCTTCTCCAGTCGCTGGCTAGCTGACCTGACCTCTTGACAAATGTCCTTGGCTGATCCATGCCTGGGTGCAGGGATGCAGCTGTGTTCTCCCTTGCATGCACCTGGACGATGGAGCAGTAACCCAAGAAAGGCTGCTTGGGTCCCAGCTGAAGGAGTGCAGGCCTCAGGCCATTTGCAAGAATGCTGTATATGATGCCATACGCTGTTGAAACCAGGAATAATGGGGCATCAATGCTTGGTTATAGAGCAGTTCAATGATAATTTTGAGATGTCCACCAAGCAGGGCACGCCTGTCTATGCTTCATGATTCTGACAGCTTTTTCTCTGACAGTCCCCCAGCAGAGCTCCCTAAGCACCCTATAGCCTGCCCTGCAAGTGAACCTGTATCCTGATGAAAATGGAAAGACATGACTTCTTTTTTTAATATTTTATTTATTCATTCTCAATCAGAGAAATGCAGAGAGAGAGGGAGAGAGAGCTCCAGGGCCACCACCCTGTGGGTCTCGCTTATGTGGGTACTGGGGAATTGAACCCGGGACCTTAGGCACTGGAGGCAAGTGCCTTAACCACTGAACCATCTCTCCAGCCCAAGACATGACTTCTTACTTTTGTATTTTTTTTTCTAGCCCAGGACATCTGTGACACACAGGTGATTTCTGCAGTTTGACTCACATCTTCTAGAATGGGGTCGCCAGAGAGAATTCAGGATGCCCAATTCAATATGTAGTTCAAATAAACAGTGGGTCTTCACATTTCCTAACTATTCCTTGGGACATACCTGCACAGATGCCCCTGACTTCTGATGGGGTTGCATCCAGGTAACCCTATATCACATCAATATCATGAGTCCAAAATGTGCTTAACACACTGATCTGCTCAATATCTTTGCCTGGAGAACTAGTTTTGTACCCTAGGTTACATAGTTAGACAGCTGTCCAGAAGTCAGTCATCACAGAGAGAGAGAAAGAGAGAGAGAGAGAGAAGAGAGAGAAAAAAGAGAGAAGAGAGAGAGAAATATATCATCAGCCCAGAGAAGGGTCAAAATTCAAGATTCCAAATACAGTTTCTACGACTTACTGCTTTAATATCATCTAAAGTGGGAAAATAGACCTAACATAAGTTGGAGACCATCCCTTGATGTTTTCCTGAACTTTTCGTTGATCTGGGCCCTGCATTTTTATTTGTTAAATCTGACATCTCCAAGCAGTCACACCCGAGCCTGTCTGCCACTCCTGTCAATTGTCAGTGACTTGCTCTTGCTGACAGGAATGTCCGTGACAAGGCTTATCAGTCAGCTACTATGGGGGTTGATCCTGACACCTCTGGGTGTGCCCGTGAAGGTGTTTCTAGAGAGGACGGACATGTGGGACAGTAACTGAAGGGGACAGACCCACTCAGAACATGAGTGGCACTTCCCAGTAGGCTAGAGATTTGATGGACTCAAAGAAAAGGAGGAAGCCAGCAGCCGTGCCAGGTCCACTCTTCCTGAGCAAGTGGGGTCCTTCGGCCTTCCACTCACCCCAGTGACTCTCCAGGGCACTTCAGCATTGGACTGTGGCTGCATCGGTGGATTCGCTACAGGACAGCCATTGTGGGACTAACCAGACAGGTGAACCAATCTAATAAATCCCTTGCTATCTGTAATATATATAAAATCCCCAATTAGTTCTGTTCCTTGAAGAAACCTAATACAGATTCTCTCCTCAAAAATTCTGTGTGACCAAGCACCCCAAAACTCAGTGGCTCAAGGCACTAATTGCTTATTCTCATGTGGTTTTGAGTCCTCTGGAAGCCAGCTGATCATTGCTGAATCATTGCTGCTCCCTGAGTCTCTCTTCTTCCTCTGGCACCTGTGGTCTAGGCTAGACAGGTCCTTGTTGGGGTGGTGGCAAAGGCTTAAGAGAAGACCCCACACGCAAGCACTTTCCAAGCCTTTGGGGACATGCTAACATTCTATGAACCAAGCTGTTCACATAGTCATGGGTAAAATCTAGACACACAGCAGTGAAGGGTGTGGATAGCAGGAGAGGTGAAGAATTGGACCAGTTTCTCATTCTGGGCAAAGGCACAACCATTTGCCAAGTGTGGCCTTGCTCTGCATCCTTGGTTTCCCTCGCTTACCCACGAAGGAGGGTACTGGTGATGTAAGAGTGCCCTAAATGTGAGCTATCACCACGGTCAGACTCAGAGGTAATCTGGCAAGATTATGGCAGAGCCATAACTTGCAGTTTCCCTGACCTGCTCCAGATTTCCCTAAGGAATGTGGCTGAGAGAACACCCTGCTGGTCTGTCCCTTATTTCTTTCTACCTCCCTCCTGATGACAAGTCCCCAGACTGCTCACCCCATCCCTGAGCTGTACCCTAACTATGAGAGAGGTGTGTCTGTGTGTCCACTGGTTACTCTGCACCTAGGCGCCTAGATTTTTCTCATCCTCAGTGGGGGCCTCAGAGAAGGAACAAAATAAATACAGCAATAGAACCTACCTTCTGGGATAGGTGTTCTATTTTATTTATTTATTTATTTAGGTTTTTCGAGGTAGGGCCTCTCTCTAGCCCAGGCTGACCTGGAATTCATTCAGGGTGGCCTCAAACTCACAGCGATCTTTCAACCCTCTGCCTCCCGAGTGCTAAAATTAAAAGTGTGCACCACCAGGCCGGGCTTTCTATGTATTTTAATTTTGTTTTGCTTTGTTTTTATTTGTTTGAAACAAAGTGTTATCAAGTTGCCCAAGATGGCCTAAAACTATGTAGCCCTGGTTGATTTTAAACTTGAGATCCTCCTGCCTCAGTTTCCCAAATGCTAAGTGCCTGTGCCTAATTTTTTTATTTTATTTTTAAAAATATTTTTTGGAGACAGAGTTTCATGTAGCCCAAGCTGGCCTCAAACTCACTATGTAGCTGAGGATGACCTTGAACTCCTCATCCTCCTGCCTCCACCTCCAAAGAGCTGGGATTACGGGGTATATCACCATCTCCAGTTGAGATAATGGTTTTAAAGATTAAATGGCTTGCTGTAGGTACATTTGAATTGGAAGAGGGCCTGTAAGGCAGGCTATGGTGCTTTACACTATACTCCCAGCACTCGGGAGGCAGAGGTAAGAGGATCTTCTGAGTTCAGGCCAGTTGACTGAGTAGAGTGAGGCACTGCCTACGATGAGACAGGGTCTGGAGAGATGGCTCAGCAGTTAAAGTATTTACTTGCAAAGCCTGACAGCCCAAGTTCGATTCTCAGTACCCATGTAAAGCAGGATGCACAAAGTGGCACATTGTATGAGCAAATCTTGTGATGGTACCTCCAATTCCCTCCTCTCTGTCCCCAACCTACTGAAGCCCTCCTCGGTGGGCATCCTGGATCACTTTATTATCTAGTTTCAAGTCTAGCTTTATTATCTTAAGTGGCCTTGATTCATTAGATTTTTCCTCAATGTTTTCTGTGTAAACACTTCAAAACTACAGTAGCATTCCTCTGACACACCTTGATTCTGACAAAGAGAATGACAAAGCCTGGAAAGTGGCTACAGTAGACAATAAGCAGGTGCTCTGTGGGCACCTGCAGATGAACTTGCAGATCTGTGTTCTAGGCCTGCAGTCCCAGCACCCAGGAGCCCAGGCAGAATGGCTTTGAGATGGAGGCCTGCCTGGGCTACATAGTGAGACCCTGGCTCTCAAAAAACTAAGAAAAAAAGTCCTCTTCTCCAGATTATTTTACCTTGAAGAACAAAAGAGAGGCAAGGTTTGTCCTAAAGGCTTCTGTAACAAAATGAATGTGTCAGCAGCCAATGTGGTTGGCAGAACGGTGTTTTCTATATTCCTCAGGCAGATGCCCTGCCTGCCTGCCCTGTCCCTCCCTCCTCCTTTGGGCTTCTCTGGGGTTTCATCCCACAAATAAGCAGCCGATGAAAACACGGTTGGTTGGGAGAGGAGACCTCCTCTGCCCCATGCAGTGAAGCCAGTTTCAGATAAACTCGCGTATCTTTCTAACATTCTCTTTTTTTTTTTTTACTTAATTTAGTTATTTGAGAGGCAGAGAGAGAGACAGAGACAGAGACAGAGACAGAATGGGCACACCAGGGCCTCCAGCCACTGTAAATGAACTCCAGACACATGCGCCCTCTTGTGTATCTGGCTTTACATGGGCACTGGGGAATCAAACTCAGGTCCTTGCAAGCTAAGCCACTTCTTCAGCCCTAACATTCTCTTATATAAATATGAATATTTTACTAAAAAAGGCATTTTCCTCCAAGCCTATAAATTTGAATGAAACATAGACTCCCCACCCTTGAACCTATTCTTCACTAAATAGAAATGCTCCCGTAGGAAGAGTACACATCTGGATCTCTGAAGCCAACGTTGCACCGTGGAGAAGGCACGTGTGTCTTCGGATTTCTCCAGCAAGTGTCTCGGCACTCAGAATGGCTGTCCTCCAGAACCGGGCCAAGGCCTCAAGTGTCCAGTCACTGAGGCAGCTGGAGGAGCATGTTGAGTAAACTTGATTCTAAAATTAGAGAAATTAAAAATAAAAAGAGCTTCGGCTAGTCTAAAATCGAACTGCAAACAAAGTCCAAAGTGCTTGTTCATGAATTCCAACCTGCTTCAGTCCCATAAATCGTAAAATGACAAGACTCAAACAGCACTGAATGGGACTCAAAGAGTCAGTCCCTCTGGGCGGGGATGGGACCCAGCAGCACCCAGGTGGAAGGTGGCCTCCCTATTGCTGGGCTAGAAGATCTGTCGGATGGCCGTAGGTCATCTCCATCTCCTCCGTCCTGTCCAGGCTCTCCGTAGCTCTCTCTGTAGCTTCCTCTTCTCTGCTTTCTGCTCGTCTTTGGTCATCATTCTCAGTGGCAATTCCAAGCCGGCCGGCACTTTGTTCCAGGGTGCTGAGATCTCCTTCTGTTTTTGAGCTTAGGTTTCTATTCACTAATTTGTCTGTGGGCATCTGGTCCTGCAGGCCCCCAGGCCACCGCTGTGCCTGCAGCTTCCTAATCTGTGAGAGCAGATCTTCCTTTGCTCCAGCAAGTTCTTGTAGCCTTGCATCTAGTTACACCTCACTTCTCCTGCTTCCTCCAAGACCTGCGCAGCCTCCTGAGCCCAGCAGCAATGGCTAACCACAGGCTCACGATGGCCATCCCCATCGCCACTGGGAGCGCTGGGGCTTCTAACCAAGCCATGTCTTCATCTCTTTGCCCAAGGCCTTCGAGTTCATCCATCTTGTGCTGCAGCACGCTAACACACATGCTAACTGCTTGGGTTTTTCTTGGTTTTCTCTGTAGAAACCTGCTATCTGCCCCTCCTGTTCCTCAACACCGTCCTGGAGGGTTTCCAATGCATAACCTTCTCATCAGGTTATGCATTGGAAACCATGGCTTTCTGGTGCTTCTCTTCCACTTCTGACAAGGATTCTGTCAGTGCTGCAAGCCCTGCCTGGATCTCCCTTCTCCATCCTGGCCCTTCAGGTCATAGATAGTCACTTAATGAGGTGTCTGCTGGTGTCCCCACTTCCTGGTCCATAGCTGAGATGAGGGCCAGCATTCTGTTTGCCAGCTTTTTCCTCAACTCTCCTTGCCGTCATTCCAGTTCTCTATGCGTCTGTCTCTTGCTCCTGCCTGGGCAGCCTGTTTTGCTGCTAGCCTTGCTTCTGCAGAACACGAGTGAGACCCCAGAGCAACTGTTCAGTGGGGCTCACTAGGTGGGGGTCACCCCCAGGAAGCTCCTCTCTCAGCCTTATGCGGCATGGAGACTCCAAAGAAACCACCTTAGATGGAGCTCACAAATATTTTTTTAATAAATAAAATAAAAAGAGCCTGTCATATTGTATGGACCCCATAAATGCCAGTAAGCAGACTACATAGGTTGTCTTGTGTTAATATCTTTTTTTGAGAATTTTAATAAATGAACATATTGCAAATTGGTCATATTCCCAACAGGTTATATTCTTATGTCTCCTCTCCCCTCCCTTTGTAAAAATTTTTTCTACTTATATATTTGTAAACAAAGAGAGAACTGTGGGGGGGGGGGCACTTGGACCTCTTCCAGAAGTAGGTGCCACAATGTACATCTGGTTTTATGTGGGAACTGGGGAATTGAACCTGGGCAGTTCAGGCTTTGCAAGCAGCTTCTCAGTCCATGAACCAGGCAGCCCCCTAGTCCACAAGGCTGGATGCAAACTGAAGAGTTTTACGACCCAGTAGCCACTCAGCCCAGGAGGTCAGATGCATGCAGAAGCCAGCGGCAAGAGGCTCCAGCTGGAGCAGCCAGACAAAGGAGGAGCTCTGTGGTCTCCAGAGCCTCCTTACATACAGTCCCCTGCAGAAGGGCCACCCATTCCAGAGGAAGAACTTCCTCCCTCAGTTAACCTTTCTGGCCCAAGGGCATGTCTCTTGCTCCTTTCCCAATATGATCAAGTTGACAGCAGAATTTAACCATCTTTTCATTTGGCTCGAAATATGTTTAATTTTATTCCCTGAGATTTATTATTTTATCCATGTTTGTTTGGCGAGTGTGCTGTCCAGCTCCAGATGTAGCTGTGATAGAATGAGCTTAGCACAGCCCTAGCCCTTCATCCCCAGCACCACAAAATGAAGCAGACCATCCAACCTCCAATCCTTAGGGATTTCTTGTCCTCTCTACTGTTGGTTTCTAGTTTGATTCCATCACACTCTGTGAGTACACATGCTATCATTTCTGTCCTTGTGCATTGTTGAGGTGTGTGCTAGGGCCCAGACAGTGGTCTCTCATGTGTGTTTCAAGAGAACACTGTGCTGTGGGTGAGGAAGGCTATAGGTATCAGTTGCATCTGGTTGATTGATGGTGCTGCTGAGTTCACTTGCCTTTGATTTTTACAAGGAAAATACATTGGATGTATTACTTCTGTAAACACCATTCCCACAAAGCCAAGCTGCTAGATGAAGCTTTTATTATTTTATTAATGTGGGGGTGCAGGGGTACACCAGGGCCTCTTGCCCTGCAACTGGAATGAAAACCCTTGTGCCACCTCAGAACTTAAGGAGTACCCAATTTCTTGTCTATAAAGAATTAAAATTCTAGACCACCAGAGGATAAGGTATAGTGGGAGACTTTATTTAAAGGAAAATAGGAAGTTACAGAGTTCTCCAGCCTCCAGTGTGGAGAGAACACGTGGGAGAGGGTTTAACAAAATTTATGCTGTTCAGCCAAAAAAGCAGAAGAGGAAAAGATAACAGAGGGCTCCCATCATGAGGAAGAAGGTTCATGTGGGAAAAATCTGGAGCCTCCCCTCACCGCAGCCATTAGACTGGGGGGAGGAAGACCTTACCTCCCTAAGGCCTGGAGATTCAGAAGTCCTTCTCCTCAAATGCCATGTGCAGGAAGAAGAGGCTGAACTTTGTTTCAGTGACTTAAGACCTCCACCAGGTAAGCCAGAGGGACAGCTGGTTGGTTCATACCTGACCAATCAGTTTTAGCATCTAGGTTTGAGCTCTAGCTAGAAACACCTCCCACTCAAGGGGAGGGGGGTCTATGGAACTTGCCTGAAGGAGTTACCTGTCACCATTTCCTGTTTCCTGATCAGCTACCTCACAGCACCACTACAATTCCTGAACCACCATGATGGTCTGTAAGCCAAAATAAACCTTCTACTTCTTACAGTGGTTCTCCTGGGTCACCTTGACTATGAGGTGGCAGGAAAAAGAAGGGGATCCAGGGCTGCAGAGATGACTCAGCAATTAAGTGATTGCTTGCAAAGCCTGCCAGCCTGGGTTGAATTCCCCAGTATCCACGTAAAGCAAGACACACAAAATGGCACATGCTTTCAGTGGCAAGAGGCCCTAGTGTGCCCATTCCCTCTCTCTTTCTCTTTGGGCTTGCAAATAAGTAAGTAAATAAAGTATATTTATAAAAAGAAGAGGTCCCATCTCGCCCTCCATGCAAAGGAAGAGATGCTGTCCGTGAGACCATGTTCCTGCAGCCCGAGGCTCCGGGTACTCCTGCGTTCAGGGTGCTGGTGACCATGGTGGCAAAGAAATGCAGCATTTCTCCCGACAAGTTCAATGGGGAAGCTGGAGGCTCATCTCACACCTCTCCCCTGTCCAACCAGCTCCCTCCTACACTGATCCACTCACTCCAAGGCTTTCCTCCATTGGAAATAAGGACCTAGCCCCAGGCTGCACAGTACAATCTTCTAGGTCTTTCTGTGGCTTAGTTGAGCATTACCTTTAAATCCTGATTCTGTTCTTTGTTTCATGCTCACAGAAGTGGAGGCTTTTTAGTCCTCTCCCTGACAGGAGTAATCCCCTTGGAATTTGAGCTTTCAAATCATGGCTTCCTCCTCGGGCTGTGAAAGGCAGCCCCAGGGACAGAGCTTTTGCACACAGCCCTCCTGCTGGGGGGTGCTATGTGGCTGGCCTCCGGGGAACACCCACCTTGATGCACCCTGGGGTGTACTGGGAAGGGAACTCTCAGCTGAGCTCTGGCTTTCCTCCATGTCTGTTCAAGTGCACAGCAAGGGCAATGGAGAAGGGGGAGAAAGGAGCTGGGAGAGGCTGTGGCAGCAAGGAGAGGGCCAGGAGATGCTGCTGCCCTGAGCCAGGAGGGCGGGAAGAAGCGGCTCAGACACCTGAGTCTCTCATTGCCAGGTCCATGATGGAGGAGGGCCCAGGGGATGGTAGCGCATGACAGGCTGTCAGGAACCCTTTTAGCAACAGACTTCTGCCTGGCTGCTGGGAAGATTGTGAGGAGACAGCCTTACCCATCAGCCCAGGCAAGCTGCCTCAGCTGAAGTCACCCAGCCAGCTGGTCACTCTTACAGGGTGACCTACATGCAGAGACTAGGGACAGCAGGGGCAGAAAAGCCTGGTCTTGTCAGCTGGAGACAGCTCTGAAAGGACATTGGGGCTCCCTGTGGGGTCAGTGATGGCTGCCTCTGCCCACTCCTGGCCCTTTCTGCTCCACTCCAAGTGCCTGATCCCCAGGTCCCTAATTAAGGCCAAGCCTGAGAAGTCCTCCCAAGCCTGTTTCTTGAGGATGGCTGGTGGCATTCCCAACACCACATTCATCACATAAGAGCACAGCATAGAAGAGAGGCGTTTGCAGGATGATTACAAATGGCTTTTCTAAATCCTGATTCATTAAAGGCAGGATCCATGGCTTCCTTCAGTCTCTGGCTCACGCATCTATGTATATCACTTAGAGGCTTAGCCTGTGAGAGGGTGGGAAGACGGCCTAATGGTTAAAGGTGCTTGCTTGCAAAGCTTGCCTACCCAGAGTTCAAATTCCCAACATCCATATAAAGCCAGATGTAATCCCAATGCACCCATGCAATGGAAGGTGATGAAGCTGGCAGGACAACTAATCTGATGTTTGTTTTGCAGTCTGCAGCAAGAAACCAGGTGTCAAAGAAGGTGGAGCACAGACACCTTGACATTGTCTAGATATGCACTCGCGCACACGCACACACACATACCATACCATGCATGCCCCCACACACAAATAAATAAATAGACTTGTTTTTTTAAATCGAAATATGATGGCTTAGTTTCTCCTGTCTCAGAGGTATCAGCCAAAGGACAGACAGGAAAAATGCTTGCCCCAGGTGATGCAGTTTATAGTCCCAGGGCCAGCATTTGACCCCAGGCAGGCTGGTTCTGGAATCTGTGTTCTCAGGCTCTGTATTCACCTGCCTGTCATTCCTCAATGTGCCTCGGGACTGTTCCCACCAGGCTGGAATGTGAAAGGGGTCAAGGGTTCTCTCCATCTTCCACACCCTCTGCCATGACCAGGCTGGTAAGAATGAGCTCTCAAGAGGTGAGAAGAAAGAATAGTGTGAATCAGGTGGGTTGGGACACATCTAGAGCCCCAGCAGTCAGGAGACATGGGTAGGAAAAGCTACATAGTAAGACCCTGGGATGGGAGGTGGGGGGGAGAAGGGGAGTAGAATAATGAACTTGAAAGTCAATGCCAAATTTCAAGCTTCTATTTTGTTTCATTTGCTGAGAGGCTCTTATAGCCCAAACTGACCTGGAATTACTAATCCTCCTGCATCCACCTTCCCAGTGTTAGGATTATAGAAATTTACCATATTTAATTTAAAATAAACTTTTTAAAAGTTAAAATGACATCCAAGTTAGCTGTGGTGGCTCACACCTATAATCTTAGCACAAGGGCTGGACAGGGAGGTCAGCCTGGGCTACAGAGTGAGTTCCAGGTCAACGTGGGCTGAAGTAAGACTGTGCCTCAAAAAAAAAAATCCATAGAAAAATTAAAACGAGAGCCAGACATGGTGGCTCATGCCTTTAATTCTAGCACTCAAGAGACAGAGGTAGGAGGACCATCACAAGTTTAAGGCCTTCAACTAGAGAGTGAGTCCCAGGTCAGCCTGAGCTACAGTGAGCCCCTCCCACCTACCTCAAACAAACAAACAAAAAGCCACAGAGATAGCAGCTCAAGCCTGGGTTGGTGCCATCCTAGAAAGCTGAGAGGATATGCTAGTCAGGCCAAGGCAAGAGGGTCACAAGTTCAAAGCCTGCCTGGACTACAGAGTAAATTCCTGGACAATTTAGTGAGGCTGTCTCAAAATAAAGATTTGAAAGGGCTGTTCTGTGGGAGAACTCTTACCTAGCATATGTGAGGCCTTGGGTTCAAGCCTTAGGACAAAAAAAAAAAAACAGAAAGAGGGGGAGAGGGAGGGGAGGGAAGAGAGAGGGAGGAAAGATGGAAGGAAGAGAAAGAATGGAGAAAAGAGGAAGGAAGGAAAGAAAAGAGAAAGGGTTTGCTGTTGCCTTATTTCCAACTTTTTTAAAAAATATTTATTCATTTTCAAGCAGAGAGAGAGAGAAAGAGAGAGAGAGAGAGCACCAGGGCCACCACCTTGTGGATCCGGCTTATGTGGGTACTGGGGAATTGAACCCAGGGCCTTAGGCACTGGAGGCAAGTGCCTTAACTGCTGAGCCATCTCTCCAGCCTATTTCCAACTTTTTATGGCGTTCTTACCACACAGACAGGAGAGATGGAGAAGGAGGAGCCGGAAGAGTGAGCACTGGAGAGCAGCATTTGCGTGTCCCTGTCACCAGGAAACTTTTCTCATTCAGTTCCAATCATTGCCCAGTTGCCAGAACTGTTTATTTTCAGGGCACAGACACGTGAGGGGTTTTGTTTTTGATTTATTTGCAGGTGCACGTGTATACACCAGGGTCTCTTGTTGATGCAAACAAATGTATATCTAGCTTTATGTGGGTGGCTGGGGAATTGAACTCAGGCTGTCGACGTTTCAAGCAAGCACTTGAACTGCTGAGCCATCTCCCCAGCACCTATGCAGGATTTTGTACAGTCACTTCTTTTAGATATCAACCAGAGACTGGAGAGTTTTCCTGTAGGGAAGCTGGCTTATTTCTAGTCATTCTGTCTAACGTGCTACACCATCTCCCACTATGCCCTATGAGAACTCCCGAGCTGAGTCGTGGGTCCCTAGGGAAGGAGTCCTGTGACCTGGGCCTGAATGTTAAACAGCAGCCAGCTGGTTAGTGAATCTAGAAGAATGGCGTCCGAATCTGAGGCCAGAATCCATGAGTAGCATTGTTCTTATAGCTAAGTGTGCTGGTTTGAATGTTGGCCCAGAGACTGATGTTTTATTAAAATGGAGCTTGCAACATTGAGCCCCTAGCAGGCAGATGCCAGCCGCAGGGGGCGTGTCACTGGGGTGGACCTTGGAGTCCAGCCCTAAGGGGTGTGGAGAACTGTTTGGAGCTCTGGCTGTTCATGCTGTTTGGTGGCTCTCTACTATGAACTATGGAAGTGAGCCAGCTTCTTCTACCATTCATGGTGTTCCCCTGGAATTTGTAAGCCTGAAATAAACCCCTTTGCACCTATATAAGCTGCTTTCAGTTAGGTGTTTGTCCATGCAACACTAAGCAAGCAAAGAATCAAAATATCTAAAAAGGAAAACCAAGGGCATTTGAAGACAGAAGAGGATATTCACCTGCAATTTGACTGCCTTGATTCCCCTTCTAGTCTCAGAATATATCCTTCAATCTGGACGTGTAATCATGCCTGTCTTGCATAATTGATCAAAATCACTGTGTATATAATTTTGAGGCCAGCTCTTTTCATTTGACATCATAACCATTTCTCAGGATAGAATTACAGGCCTGATCATTGTAATTGTCAAGTTCTATGTCATGCAGCCAGTGGGTGATATAGACAGTACTTAACCCCTGTGGTACATTTCAGTTGGTTTGTCAATTTCATGTTTATGAATATCTTTACATCTTTACACTAATGTGTTTTTTCCTCTTCTTTTATATAATAAGTTCCTTAGGATAAATGGATAAAGTTCCAGAAATGGGGGCTGGAGAGATGGCTCACTTGCCTACAAAGCCTAAGGACCCAGATTCAATTCCCCAGGACCCACATAAAGCCAGATGCACAAAGTGGCACATGCACCTGGAGTTTGTTTGCAGTGGCTGGAGGCCCTGGCACACCCATTCTCATATTCTTTCTCTCTCTCTCTCTCTCTCTCTCTCTCTCTCTCTCTCTCTCTTTCTTTTTCTCTTTCAAATAACTAAATAAATATTTTTTTAATTTCCTGAAATAGGAGGTAACTATCAACAGCAATGCTTAATCTTAGAGTTCATTTTACAAGTTGCCAAACTCTTTTTCCAGCAAGGATATGGAAGGGAGGGAGGGAGGGAGGGAAGGATGGAGGGAGGGAGGGAAGAAAGGATGGGGAGCAGACAAAACACCCTGAGGGTTGAGTCTTGCTCTGTTTGGC
>PVHP010035507.1:0-18416 GCA_004024765.1 Zapus hudsonius
CACTCATATATAAATACTTTAAAAAACTCTGGAATTGAAGAGGGGGCGGAAAGATTGTAAGAGCCGTGGTGGGGGAAATTATCCAGAGGTATGGCCAGGAGAACCTGGCTGAATACTAGGCTATCCATGGTCCCCTGTCACAAGGACTGATCCAGACGACCCATGGAGGAGGTTATCCAGTGGAGGGGGGAGGGGAGGGCAGTGGGGAATTGGGGATAACAACTCATTGTTTGCCCACTAAATGGTGTAACTCATTATGGACAATAAATTAAAAAAAAAAACTCTGGAATTAACATAAAATTCTTTTACCTGGCAACACATTCTTTTTATTCCTTTTCAAACTTCTCTTCTTACTGACTCTCCCAGAAATGGCACTTTTACTTATTTGATCAGACCTCAAATCTTCCTTTTTTTTCCACCCTCAAGAATACCAGTCACCTCTTTTTGTGAGACAGTGTTTCTCATTGGCCTGGAGCTCATCCGTTAGGCTAGATTGGCATCTGTGAGCCCTAGGACGTTCCCATCTCCACCTCCCCAGGGATGGGGTTACAGTTATATTGCCACCACACCCAGTGTTTTTATGTGGACACTGGAGATCAAACCCTCACGTTTGCAAGGTAAGCTCTTTACCCTCTGAGTTATCTCTTCAGCCCAGGCCTAAATCTTTTCTTTTTAAATTTATTGACAATTTTAAACATGTATGTATTTTGATCATAATCACCTCAAATTACCATCTCTTTTTAAAAAAATATTTTATGTATTTACTTGCAAGCAGAAACAGAATATGTGTGTGTGCATGTGTGTGTGTGTGTGTGTGTGTGTGTGAGAGAGAGAGAGAGAGAGAGAGAGAGAGAGAGAGAGAGAGAGAGAGAGAGAGAATGGGTGCACCAGGGCCTTCTGGCACTACAAACGAACTCTAGATGCATGCACCACTTGGTGCGTCTGGCTTTATGTGGGTGCTAGGGAATTGAAACTGGGTCATTAGGCTTTGCAGGCAAGCACCTTTACTGCTGAGCCATCTCCCCAGCTCTCTCTCTCTCTCCCTTCTCTTTTTCTCTTTGAGGCAGAGGCTCACTCTAGCCCAGGCTGACCTGGAACTCACTCTGTAGCCCTGGCTGGCCTTGAACTCACAGTGATCCTCCTACCTCTTCCTCCGGAGGGCTGGGATTAAAAGCGTGCTCCACCACGCTGGTTATCCATTACCTTCTTCCCCCCTCCCCTCTCATTAAACCTCTTCCTTTTCCTAGTTAGTGCCTCTTCCAGTTTGGTCTCTCTCTCTCTCTCTCTCTCTCTCTCTCTCTCTCTCTGTCCCACTGAGGTTAATTAGGGCTCCCTGATTCACAGGTGATACATTCAACTTCTCGGTGGCTACACCACCCCAAGAAACCATTAACTGCCACTAAGTCCCCAGGAAGGGAAGGGGCGTGACCGCTCTCTTCCACCATGCATGACAGACATCAGATCTAAAAGTCTGTGTTGCCCAGTGGCAGACCTATTTTAGTGGTACCTTCCTGACATTTCAGCATCTGGCCCTTGACGGCACGCACATGGGTCAAGAACATGTGCTGAGAACAGCTCATCACCCGTGTCCTTGCTTCAGCCTTGTAACAGAGTCCCTAGGGACTGTGCTCTGTCCTGTTCAAGCCACCCGCCCGCCTCCTGCACACTCAGACTGCCAGGGTTGAGGTCTGGGGCCAGAGATGGCTCAGTGTGCCTCTTTACAAGCCGAGGGCCTGAGGCTTCAGATCCCGTGGCCACGAGCATCTGGAACCCTAGTCCTGTGAGGCTTTGGAATGACAAGCTCTGGAGTCAGCGAGCACCTCCGTTAGGGGGAAAACCAGGCAGGTGAGTGATGGAAGGGGACATATTCTTTTCCAGCTACCGCAGGTGAGCACATGGGTTGTCACAACACACACACACACACACACACACACACACACACACACACACACACGGACATGAGGTTGGCCTGGAAGACCTGCAAGGTCCTGTCTGCCCAGCTCATCTGAACTTGACCTGATTCCCACCTCTCTGGGCTCCCTGGCTCATGGGTTTCCTCACTGTCCGGTGTGCAGCCTCAGCTCATGTGCACTTGCTTTCTTCTCTCTGGCTGACTTCACTGGCCTCCCCACCTAACCCATCATGGGGCAGCTTATTCCTTGGTTCCCTTCTAGCTTAGCATCGCCACCCTGCTACCCTCCAGAAGTTCCTGGACCACTGGCTCTCACCTGGGAAGCCTTTTATATTTATGAATCCTCATTTTTCTCCCTTCCTTCCCTCCCACCAGGCCTTGCTGTTCAAGGTCTGTGTAGTTGACTAGAGTCCATCTGTCCCCTTCCAGACTCTGTTCACGATGGGGAGGGTCTGGGTTAGGTTGCCCTTTGAGCTGAGAGGGTGGGGACATAAGGACAGCTGGGGAGTCCACCTTGACCATGAGGTATGCACAATATGTCTTAAAATTAGCCTGCTATCCTGAGTATGGGAGTTTCAGTCTTGATCATGAGCTGAACATTGGATGCTAGGTAGTGGAGAGGAGGGCCTAGGGGGATCTAGACTTGGGGGATCTGGTTCCTAATTTTACCATCCCTACAAATCAGAGAGCTCCTCACCTAAGCAATGTAGCAGCCAGCTTGCTATGAGCGGAACAGGGGAGCCCCAGAAAAGGAGGGAAACCAGGGGTCTTTGTGCCAGGGGCAGGTTCCAGAGTTCTTCCTTTGTCTTCCTTTTCCTTCCCTTCATCCCTTCCCTTCGACATCCTTCCCTCTCCTTTCTTTCTTCCCTCCCTCTCTCCGTCTCTCCCTTCCTTTCTTCCTTTTCTCAGTGTCTCATCGTTCATTTGGCCTCACTCTCAAGATCCTCTTCTCGCAGCCTCCCAAGTGCTGGAATGGTAGGTGTGCCACCACACCCAGCGTGGGAAGCCATTTAGACCAGGGTTTGGGCCATTCTGACACAGCCTTGAGAAGACCCTGTGGTATAAGGATGCAAATGCACACTGGGAAGCTTTACCCGGTCCCACTCACCCCCAGTTTCACCACACACATCACGGAGTCATAGGCCTGGGGTGTGGCTCAGGACTGGCTCTTTTCAAAGAGCCACATTATTCTCTGCATCCCCGGGGCGGGGAGTGCTGGGACTGGCTCTGAGCTCCCTGGGAGGCACATGGGGGCATATCCAGAGGCAGCTTCGTGGGAGGACTAGACCTTGGGAAAGAGAAAAGGAACTGGAACCTTCCTGCATCGCGGGTGGGATGTAAAATGGTGCACTTGTTGTGGGGAGCATGTTGGTAACTCCTCAAAAGGAAATGCAGACTTGTCACCCCTGGATATATGCCCCAAAGGATGGACCTGGGACGTAAACCAACACTTGTATGTACATATATGTTCACGGCAGCTCTAATCACATGAACAGAAAGATGAACATGAGCAGAATGGAGGAATGCATTGACATGCAATGGAATTCCTATTTTTTCTTTCTTTTTTGGTTAGGATGGCCTTAAATGGGTGGTCATCCTCCTCCTGCCCTCCCAAGTGCAAGCGCTGAGATGACTGCTATGAGCCTCCTGACTTAGAATGCAGTTTTATTCACTAGTATAAAGGAACGGATCATGCTATAATGTGGATAAATCTTGGAAACATACTGAATGAAATGGATCACATATCAAAGAGCAAATAAATATATGATTCCACTTCTATTGAATCTTGAGTATCAGAAGGACGAGTGAGGGTTAGTGTTTATTTATTTATTAAATTTATTTATTTGCGAGAAAGAGAGAGAGAAAGAGAAAGAGAGAGAAAGAGAGAGGCAGACAGAAAGTGAGCATGGGCACACCAGGGCCTTCTGCCACTGCAAACAAACTCCATATGCCTCAGAGCATCAGGCTTTACATGGCTACTGAGGGATCCAACTCGGGCTGTCGGGCTTTCAAACAAGTGTCTTTAACCGCCGAGTTATCTTTCCAGCCTGTGGCTAGTGTTGAACAGGTACAGAGTTTTCGTTAGCTGTGATGCACAATTCTAGAGTTAAATAGTGGTGATGGTTGCAGCCCATTGTGGATTGAACGGTAGGTACTACATGATGAGCATAGACGGGTTGAGATGGTAAATTTCATGTATGCTCCCGCCCAATACAAAATTTAAGAAATAGTGAAAAGAGATTGGAAAAAATGGATTTTGAATCAAGTGTGTCCCAATGGAAGTTAAGGCCATGGTAAATCATCACCCAGAAACCAGGGACAGAGGCCCAGGCTCTCCCCAGTTCAGGGTGGGCTCTGGAGATGCAGAGGGAATGGTGGGAGGAAAGCTGATCAAGAGGTGTTGCAGAGGGCTGAAGAGATGGCTTAGCGGTTAAGGTGTTTGCCTGCAATGCAGAAGGACACAAGTTCGATTCCCCAGTGCCCATATAAAACAGATGCACAAGAGGGCCCATGCATCTGGAATTCATTTGCAGTGGCTGGAAGCCCTGGCGCTCCTATTCTCTCTGTTTCTCTGTCTGCCTCTCTCTCTCTCATAAATAAATAAAATGTTTTTTTAAAAAGAAGTGCTGCAGAAAGAAGTTTGGACACACCTTAACAAATAACTGATTTATTTTTGCCACACTGGGAACTGAGCCCAGGGTCTCTTGCCAGCTAGGCAAGGACTCTACCACTGAATTAGACCACCCTTTCCCCTTTGAGACAGGGTTTCATGTAAAGGCTGGATTCAAGCTGAGAATGACCTTGATCCTCCTACCTCTGCCTCCCTCCCTAGTGCAAACACAGAGCTTGTGCATGTTGGCAAGTACTATACCCACTGACTCTTAATTTCAAATGACAGCTGCGACTTGAATGAGCTTGCCACACAGGGCAATCTGTTGGTTTGTAAGCATACAGGAAGAAGGGCAGCGGACCTTGGGTTCCCAGGGGCGATTAGTGACGTCAGAGGAGTGTCTAGGACCTCTCTCCTGCTTGCTAGCCCTGCTCTTCTCTGACTGTTGGCTCCCACCTCCCAAGGTACCCTGCACATATCAGGCATGATGAGTAACCGCTCCCATCGTCCCAAGTTTTCCCACTACGCGCTTTCCTTGGAAACAATTGAAAACATAGCAGATCTCTGACTGGCTTCATGTGGGGCATGTGGCACTCTGAGGTCGTCAGGATGCATGCATGACCAGTGATCACCTTTAGAGCCTCAGATTAGAGCGAGAGGAGCTGTGCTGGGTGGTTAGAGGGGAAGATGTTCCAGAAGGAAGACTTTAAGCCCCACCTTGCAAGACAGAGCCTGCAGAGCCTCTGCTGGACTGAATGACAAAGGAGTCGTGGGTGAAGCTGACATCAATCAGCAGGGCTGTTGAGTGACATGGTGGAGCAGAGACAGATCACAGGTGGCGGGTGAGGGAGTGGGAAGTGAGGATAAACGCTTGTGAAAGCCAGGAGAGGAAAGGAGGCAGTGGCAGGGGACACGGGGTCAAGGATGGGCTTGGATTTCTTTTTCCAGTATGAGAAAGAGCTTCATGCCCAGAGAGCTAGAGATCAAAGATCTGGGACAACTGGCATGGGTGGGGAGCCGAGAGAACCAGCCAGCACAGGCCCAGTCTTTTCTCTGTGCTGCTGGAAGGGAGGAGGAGGGAAGGGGTGGTGCGTAGGCTGGTGGCAGAGCCTCTTCTGAGAAATGGGATGTCGGGGGCTGGAGAGATGGCTCAGCAGTTAAGGCACTTGCCTCCAGTGCCTAAGGCCCCTGGTTCAATTCCCCAGGACCCACATAAGCCAGACCCTCTCTCTCTCTTTCTATTTCTCTGCTTGAAAATAAGTAAATAAAATATTTTAAAAAAAGAAATGGGATGTCGGTATGTAGAATGAGTTAGAAAGATTGAGCTTGGGGAAGTGGAGAAGGCTGCCATGGCGGACAACAAGGAGACAAAGGTGGGATTGTCTGTCAGGCGGCACCAAGCCTCTGGGTTGGGTTGGAGGACCTGACTCTCCAATAGCCTCCCTTTGGCTGTGTGAATTACTCCAGCAGAGCCCAGAGATAGGAAGGCCCAGTAGGGCCTAGAGTTCTTTTAAAAATGTTAAAATACTTTATTTATTTGAAAGGAGAGAGAGAGAGAGAGAGAGAGAGAGAGAGAGA
Source organism: Zapus hudsonius (assembly GCA_004024765.1). Taxonomy (NCBI): domain Eukaryota; kingdom Metazoa; phylum Chordata; class Mammalia; order Rodentia; family Dipodidae; genus Zapus; species Zapus hudsonius. The sequence goes on from PVHP010035507.1 coordinate 6,102, forward strand.
GAGAGAGAGAGAGAACACTAGGCTTCTTGTCACTGCAAATGAACTCCAGATGCATGGGCCATGGTGTACATCTGGCTTTTCATGGGTGCTGGGGGATTGAACCCAGGGCCCTGGAGTTCTGCTAAGCAGGAGGGACAGAAGGACAGTGGGGATGTAGGTGGGACAGCAGCTTATTCCCGTGAGTATCTCAGCAAGTATTTGTTACCCTTTTATTGCAGACATGGCGTGGGGTTCGTCCTGCTCCTGCCTCTAGAGTCCATGGTCCTGGAGGGATGGTGGGCATCGGTGGGCAAATCCCATGTGAGATGAGGGTGATGGTGAGGTTTGGAGCAATGACCTAGGAGGGACCCAGAAGAGAGGGAACAGAGGAGGGGTGCTGGACTAGGAGGTGTCCAGTAGGTCCTGAGCAGCTGTTGAGGGATGAGAGGGCCGGCCGGAAGCTGTGGTCAGAGAGTGGGATGCTCTACACCTTGTACTGTCTCACCATCTCTTCCTTTTTTTAAAAAAATTATTTATTTTCAAGCAGAGAAATACAGAGAGAGAGAGAGATTGAGAGAGAGAGAGAGAGAATCAGGGCCACCACCTGTGGGTCTGGCATATGTGGGTGCTGGGGAATTGAATCTGGGACCTTAGGCACTGGAGGTAAGTGCCTTAACCGCTGAGCCATCTCCCCAGCCCACCATCTCTTCCTTATCCCTGTCACCACAGGTGACCTTCCTACACTAAGCCTGACTCTCATGTCACCATGACCTGGTTTCTGCAGCCCATCTCTCTGAACAGCCTTCCTGCGTTGGGTACCAGTGTCTAGCTTGTGACTCCAGTGAACGCCTTCTAGTCTGATTTGATTCGACACCTATCAGTGGCTGGTTCGTTCTTCTCTTAGGAACTTTTTTCTAAGCCCATCTTCCTCCTCTGTGATGTCATCTTTCTTTGGGTTGAGAGCACTTATTATATTTTTTTGGCACATGGTGTGTGTGTGTGTGTTGTATGTTTATATGGCTGTGGGTATCCGTGTACATGTGTGTGGAGGCCAGAGGTCAACGTTGGGTATCTTCCTCTGTTGTTTCTCCACTTTCTTTTTTCTTGTAGACTTAAAAAATAATTTATTGACAACTTCCGTAAATATAAATAACATACCAATATCATAATCCCCCTTCACCATCCTTCCCTCCCTTCCACGGAATCCCTTCTTTTGAACTAGTCTGTCTTCTATTTTGATGTTATCATTTCCCCTCCGATTATGCAAGTTTTGTGTAGGTCTTTTGTATGTAGTGTCAGCCACTGTAAGACCAGGAAAATCAAGGCCATTTCATGTGTAGAAAACAGTACTGTAAGCACTCCTCCCCTTCCTTTGGCTCTTACATGTTTTTCTCCCCCCCTTCCACGATGGTCCCTGAGCCTTGGAGGGTGTGATAGCGATGACTCACTTAGTGCTGGACACTCCATGGTCCCTTCTCAGTATGTTTGGTGACTCTCCCTACTCCACCTTATTTTATGAGACAGTGTCTCTTTTTAAAAAGTATTTTATTTATTCATTTTCAAGGAGAGAGAGAGAAAGAAAGAGAGAGAGAGAGAGAGAGAGAGAGAGAGAGAGAGAGAGAGAGAGAGAGAGAGAGAGAGAGAATGCACCAGGGCCACCACCTTGTGGGTCTGGCTTATGTGGGACCTGGGGAATTGAACCCGGGGCCTTAGGCACTGGAGGCAAGTGCCTTAACCACGGAGCCATCTCTCTAGCCCGAGACAGTGTCTCTTGATGAAACCAAATCTTAGAAACTCCAGGTATCATCCTGTCTCCACCTTTTCTGCTTGACATGTTTGGCATTTTTACATGGGTTCTGGGGATCTGAACTCAGGTCCTCATGCTCATCTCCCAAGCCCCTAGATGATGTGTATTTCTGTGCTCTAGGCCAGCTTTCCTGCCAGTGATTTGTGCTTGCATCCCCATCCTGAGCCTCCTGTCTCTGTACAGTGTCAGCTCCTCTTTCCAGTCTCAAATAAGTGCCTGCCCTCAGGTCCAGATGAGCCACCTCCAGTGAGGATGCCCTTGAAACAGCCTGGGGACTAAGCCAAATATATACATTTACATTGCAGTTGGAATAAGAATGCATTTATGCACTAAGCTGTTGATCGAAGAGACCTACGAGGTCCCCAAAACAAGACAGGCTTTTGTCAAAGCTTTTGAATACCCTCCCCAGGCCAAAGATAAGACCTTACTGCTAAAGATACCACAGAGTGTCATCACACAACACCTAGAGACCCTGCTAGATCCAGAAAGGTAAACAGCTCCCAGATGGTAGTATGTGTAGTACTGGAAGGTATTATATGAACTGCCAGGGGAAATTGGTCAGTGATATTAGAGAAAGCAGAAACCACTGATATACAATACAGACTGATGTCACAAGAATGCTGAGCATTGCTATATGGAAGAAACCTTCAAGACAGGAAGTGCTCATCTGTGCAGTAGTGGTGCTAAGCCTAGGTGGGTCATCAATGGCTTACTGATTGGCTAAGAGGTCCACTCAGTGACAAGGAACCCTTAACTGGAACTGGGATCCATGGCAAAATCTAATGGGGACCTAGAACCCAGGCTCCAAGGGGAAATTCTCACTACCAGAGAGCTACAGAGAGGCTACACCCCTTAGAATCTTACCAAATTAGCAATGTGTGTTTCATTTAACCTATACTGATCTCATTCTCCGATAGAGGTTCTGTTTGTATTTTTAAGAAAGCAGTGAGAGCTGTGGACAACCCAATTCCACCAACAAGCCATGGGATGATGGCTGACATCCTGACAAGAGATGAACCACCCCTGGCCTATCACATAGGGCTCAAATGAAACATATGAAAGAGAAAGTGGAGAGATAAACAAGAGACCTATCACTAGAGCAAGTCAGATTGCCCATGAAAGGACAATGGAGACAGACACCAACAATACCCAACACTACCCAAAGAAGAAGTCCAGAGACACTTAAGATCTCAATAATAAAACAGACTTAAAACTCACCCACCATGACTCAGGGAACTGAGCGGAAGAGGGGACAGAAAGATTGTAAGAGCCACAGTGGGGAAGAATATCTAGGGACATTGCCCCCTCAGCAACAATACACAATGGGGGTGGGGGAACTGGCTAACTCTTGTGCAATTCATAACCTCCTACCCCATGGACTGATCCAGTATGCCCACAGAGGAAGGTCCCAGTGGGTTGGGGGCAGGGAGGAGGGAAATGGGAGTACCATCACAAGAGTTGCTCATACAATGTATCTAATTATCAATAATACAGATATTTAATAAATAAAAAGAAAGAATGTATTTATTAACTTTGCTATACGTCTCACTGTAGCCCCAGGCTGGTATGAAACTCACAGTGATCCTTCTACCTTAGACTCCCAAACTACTGGGATTAAAAACATGTGTCACCATGACTGACATTAGTGCTTTATAAAAGCATTATTTATTGCCAATTTTATATCTGCACATATGAATTATGATCATAATCACTTCCCATCACCTTGTTCTTTCCTGTTTTCTCCTCCACACTCCAACCTCAACCTCCCAAATGCTGAGATTCCAGGCATGAACCACCGGGTTCAACAAATAGAGAGTTTTGAATCTGTAAAAGAAGCTGAGATTTTTTTTTTCACAAAAAAGCTTGACTACATAAATTAAGAAAAAATCCAGTAAATGTTTACCATCTCCACAACCTGTTTCCTTTATTATTTTCAAAGTAAAAATTTAAAAATGGCATAGTTACTTGTAATTGTAAGGGCCTACCCCCAGGAATAAATGATTCAGTCTTTGCCTCCATGTTTTCTGATTCGGCCAAATAACCTCCGTGAATATCCCGACTTCATTGATTGAGGTTATTTCAGGCTAATGAGCTTCCCCCAAAACAGTTTGTTGTTCAAACTACACTAATTGAGAGCATGGCCCATGAGGCAGGGGGCTTTGAAAAGACCTGATTATAAGAAAACCCCTTCCTGAGACCCTCAATGGCCAGAATCCTAATGGGATCAAGTGCTGAAAGTGACTGGTGAGTGCTCATCTCTAGCAGGACATATACATCATCCCCTTCAGGACCAATCAATATCATCAAAGATGGGATGGAAAGCATGTCAGAGGGCTGAAGAGATGGCTCAGTGATTAAGGTGTTTGCCTGTAAAGCCCAAGGACCCAGGTTCCATTCCCCAGGACCCACATATAAGACAGATGCACATGGTAGTGCATGTGCCTGGAGTTCATTTGCAGTGGCTGGAGGCCCTGGCACATCCATTCATTCTGTCTCTCTCACTCTCTCTGACTCTCTCTTTCTCATCTGTATCTGACTCTCTCAAATAAATAAATAAAAGATTAAAAAAAGAATGTCAGAGCAAGAGGATGGGGAGGAGTGCTGTGGAGCTCTGTGGTCTGGATACAAGGCCATGCTCTCATGAACTCACACTAGATGTGGTCACCACCACAAGACCTTCACATGATGGGCCAGTCGACATTCCCTTACTGATAAGGGAGGGGCTTGGGAGGCCACCACCTTACCTAATGAGCGAATGGAAGTTAAAGCTTGGGAAGGGGGAAGGAGAAAGTGATATGAGATACATATGATCAAAATGTAATGCATATATGTATGAAAATGTCAAAACAACACCAACAAAAAAGACTTCCCCATCCTACTAGAGGGAAGATGGTGGAGAGAAAAAAAAACTGTTGATGCCTTCAGACCTCTATCCCCTGGCTACTGGCTGCCTCCACCTAGATGCTTGTCTATCATGTAGGTGACCCACCCTTACTGAGTGCCTACCAAGTGTGGAACACTTTCCCAGGTGCTGGGGGACGAGGGGTGAAGGAATCACCATCGCTGTTTCCATGGGCTCATGCAGGGACACCACAGTTCGAAGAAACATGTGAACGGATGAGAGCATTTCCTACACCTGTAACACTGCAAAGATGAGATGAGGTCAAGTGATGCAGAGTACCTATGTTGTGTGCTTCAGGGGCGCTGAGAGAACCTTCTGGAGTGGAGGGATGTGATGGGAACGCTGAGGAGGCAATTATATGATGGGGAAGAGTGCGACCAACCAAAGCAGGTGCAAAGACCTTGGATGGAGGAGGGCGAGCAGAAGGGGAGAGCAGAAACTGGGTTAGGAAGGGTAGCCAGGTTCCCAGCCACATAAGGCCTTGTAATCCCTGGCAAAGAGCTGGCTTGTTTTAATTCTTTTTAACTTTTAATTTAAAATGTTTTTTTTTTTTACTTATTTGCAAGCAGAGAGAGAGAGAGATAGAAGAGAGACAGAGAGAATAGGCTCACCAGGGTAAACAGACTCCAGATGCGTGTACCACTTTGTGCATCTGGCTTTCCATGGGTACTGGGGAATCGAATTCGGGTCATTAGGTTCTGCAGGCAAGTGTCTTAACTGTTAAGCCACCTCCCCAGCCCCTTAACTTTCAATTTTGAGACAATGTCTTGCTAAGTTCTAGGCTGGTTTTGAACTCACTCTGTAGCCCAGGTAGGCCTTAAACGTATAATTCTCCTGCCTCAGCCTCCCAAGTAATAGCTGGGAATTAAAGACCCGTGCATTGGGATTGGCTTGTACTGGTCTGGTTATTATGTGTGCAGTGTGCATGCATGCGTGTGTGTATGTTTGCACGGGGAGGTTGAAATAGGGTGTCTTCATGGGGTGCTCTCCACATCATCACTTGATATCTGAGCTCAGTGATTTGGCTGGTTTGGTGGCCAGCTTTCTCTGAGGAGAGCTGGGATTACGGTTAGGCAGCCATGCCCACCAGGCGTTTACACGGGTGCTGGAGATCTGAACCCTGGTCCTCATGCTTGCAAAGCAAATGTTTTGTCCAGAGTCATCTCTCCAGCTCCTATTTATTTATTTTTAAATATTTTTATTTATTTATTTACAAGCAGAGAGAGCTAGAGGGAAGAGAGACAAACAGACAGAGAATGGACATGCCAGGGCCTCTGGCCACTGCAAAGCAACTCCAGATGCATATGCCTCTGTGCATCTGGCTTTACATGGGTACTGAGGAATCGAACCTGGGTCACTAGGCTTTGCAAGCAAGTGCCTTGACCACTGAGCAATCTCTCCAGCCCCCTATTTATTTATTTTTGACACATGGTCTCCCTATGTAGATCAAGCTGGCTGGTCTTGAACTTGCAGTGTTCCTTCACAGTACTGGCATTATAGGATATAGGAATGTGCCAACACACCTGGAAACTTATTTATTTTGGCCATGATGGGAAGCTACTTGGAGGTAGCTTATTCTTTTTTAAAAATATTTATTTATTTGAGAGAGAGAGAGAGAGAGAGAGAGAGAGAGAGAGAGAGAGAGAGAGAGAGAGAGAGAGAGAGAGAGAGAGAGAGAGAGAGCGCCTTTGGCCATTGCAAACCAACTCCAGGTGCATGCGCTACTTTGTGTGTCTACCATTATGTAGGTACTGGGGGATCAAACCTGGGCCATTAGGCTTTGCAAGTAAGTGCCTTTAACTGCTGTGCCACCCCTCCAGCCCCTTGTTTTTTTTTTTTTTTGAGACAGGGTCTCATGGATCCCAGGTTATGTAGCCAAGGAGGAGATTGAATATCTGGCCTTCCTGCCTCTACCTCCTCAGTGCTATTATTACAGGCATGTGTCGCCACTGTGGGTTCCAGGGCTTCAAGCATGCTAGCCAAGCACTTTACCAACTGAGCTACATCCCCGGCCCTTGGAGGTAGCTTTAATGAAGGGTTTTAATCAAGAGAGTGACTCAATTAGTTTGACTTATGTGCCAGAAAGAGCTTTTGGGATTCTGTGTGGAAGAGGCATTTCCAAGGAGCAGGAGTGGAGGCAGAAAAACCAGTTGCTGTGGGCGTCCAGATATTGAAACGAGATAGCTTGGCTCGGGATTTAAGTACTTGGAGATGGCAAGACGTGATTGGATTTTGAATACATTTTGGAATCACCACCAACATGACTTGCTAATGGTGTGACTATGAGGAAAGAGGTCTTTGAATTGAGCATCTGGGTGGATGGAGGAAGTCATCTTCCAGTGTGGGGAAGACAGATGGAATCTGTTTTCAATGAGGGGATCAAAAGTTCTATGTTAATGAGCAGCAGGAATTTGGATCTATGAATTTGATAGGTCTGAACACGCGAATTTTGGAGCCGGCAGCGTAGAGATGATTGCATAGAGGGTACTGGACAAGCTCTCAGAGGCAAGGAGTGTGTAGAGGAGAAAAGGGAAGAGGGCTGGGAGATGGCTCAGTGGTTAAAGGTGCTTGCATGCAAGCCTGATGGTCTGGGTTCAGTTCTCCAGTACCCTCATAAGGCCAGGTGCACAAAGTGATGCATGCATCTGGAGCTCATGTGCAGTGACAGGAGCCCTGGCACACTCATTCTCTCACACATATATAAGGTGTTTTTTTTTTTTCAAGGTAGGGTCTTGTTCTAGCCCAGGCTGACCTGGAATTCACTATGTAGTCTCAGGCTCACCTTGAACTTACAGCAATCCTTCTACCTCAGCCTCCCAAGTGCTGGAATTAAAGGTGTGCACCACAGTACCAGGCAGAGAGTGAAAGAGAGAATGGGCATGCCAGGGCCTCTAGCCACTGCAAATGAACTCCAGATGCATGCTCTACTTTGTGCATCCAGCTTTACATGGGGTACTGGGGAATTGAACTTGGGTTGTTAGACTTGGCAGGCAAGTGCCTTAACCGTTGAGCCATCTCTTCAGTCTCCCTTACTTTGGTTTTTGACAATGGGGTAGGGAGCCAGAGAAAGATGCAATGTCAAGAGAGAATTAAAACAGGGCAGCAATGAAAATATTCTAAAACATTTGCCAGACAGCAGAGAGAGCACAGTGTGGGGTAGAGGATAGGAGACAGGACCTGGTGTCTAAGTGGAGTGGGTATACCAGGCACAGGGGTGCAGTGGAGAAGATAGAGAGATCAGATACTCATGCCAAGAAGGTGTCCGGTGTGGTGGTGAGGGGCTGAGCTGGTGTTTGCTTCTTGCTCTGAGTCCCCAGGGATACTGTCTGGCTAGGAGGATTGGGAGAATGTGGATGGAGGTTTGAGGAAAGAGGAAAAGGAATACTTTTGAAGAATTGACTTTATTTTAGGAAAATGTAGGATTTCTTAGAAATGCCAGGTGCTTACTTGAAATTTGTGGTCGGAAATCTCAACTGAGACCAGTTAGTCTAGCTGCATGCTTCTCCAGATGACCAGCAACAGGTGCCTCTTGGACACGGTTCTGCTAGGTGAGTACTCAAGATTGAGGGGTATCTGAAGGCAAAGGGTGGCGGCGGTGTGGGGGGGCATCTATGAGGCCCGAGGAGTCTGCGCTGGAGAAGGGAGGCTGTGAAGGGAGGTGGTGGGCAGTGGGCAGTGATCTGCGGCGGGTCAACAGACAGGGCAGAAGGAAGGATTGCTGGAGTGGGGACCAGACCGAGTGAGCTAGCTAGATAGGAAATGATGCAGCTTTTGGTATAGAGTGTAGGGTGTGAGATTCATGTGGGAGGCTTGATGGGGGGAGCTAAGGAGTTCAAGGAACCGAGAGACCCCCAGGGATGTTGGCTGTGAAATCATCAAAAACCGAGAACATGTACCTGCAGAGAGAAAGGGATTATGTTGGTCCAGGAAGATGGATTATGGATTATGGAAGGAATAACCAGGACATCTGATTTATACCTCAAATTTAACATGTTAGAAATCATCTCAGCTCCCTCACACCTGCTCCCCATGTGACTTGGCTCAGGAAATGGTATTGCCATCATCCAAAACCAGCCACCTGGGTGTCACTTTGGTTTTGTTTTCTTCTGCCTGATCCCCACACCCAATCAAATCATCAAATCTTTCTGATTCTATCTCATAAATCTTTCTCACATCCGGCTTCTTCTTTCCATCCTCACACCCTGTTCAGATCAGGCCATTGTGGTTTCTTAGACGACTGCTTCAGATTGCAAGCAGCTAGCTCTGCCTCTGTTCCTCTGACCCTCCCATGGCCACCACGTGTGACCTCTGTGCTAAATCTTTCCAGGGAGTTGTTGTTGTCTTCTGGATAAAGTCCAGAATCATCAACAGGGATTTACAAAGAAAGCATCCTATGCTCTGGCCTCTGCTCCCTTCAAGCTGACACCCTCATCTGATGTGGCCATCCTGAATTTCCTTCAGTCATCAGATTTGCTGTCTCCCTTTGCAGACACCATCTCTTCTGTCCGCTGAATGGGCCGCTCCAGATCCTTGGGTGAACACCCAGCTCAGCTCAGCCTTTCCTGCCTGGCTTTCCTGCTCTATCCATCTCCCTCTAGCTCTGCTTCCAGGGAACTTGACAGAAGACAGGCGACTCTCTTCCCTTGTCCTTTAATCAGGGTGGGCATAAAAGTGACCAGTGCATTCCCTTTATTCTTTTTTTAAAAATATTTTATTTATTCATTTTCAAGCAGAGAGACAGAGAGGAGAGAGAGAGAAGAGAGCACCAGGGCTACCACCTTGTGGATCTGGCTTATGTGGGTCCTGGGGAATTGAACCCGGGGCCTTAGGCACTGGAGGCAAGTGCCTTAACCGCTGAGCCATCTCTCCAGCCCTCCCTTTATTCTTACTCTAGCCCAGGCTGACCTAGAACTCCCTATGTAGTCTCAGGGTGGCCGTGAACTCACGGCGATCCTCCTACCTCTGCCTCCCGAGAGCTGGGATTAAAGGTGTGCACCACCAAGCCCGGCTGAATTCCCTTTTTGCTTGGCAAAATCCTCCCATTTCTCTAGGTGAGATCTCATTGTGAGGTCCCCTGGAACTCTTTCCTGGGTGTCTAGTCCTCTCTCCTCTTTCTCCCAGCACCCATGCTTCCTCAGTGTGCCACACCTTTTCTCTAGAGTGCAAGCTTCACGTGCCTAGGGGCTATATTTGATTCTCCCGAGCATGGAGCTTTCACATAAAAGTAATCAGTCAATATTTGTGGACTCATATCCAATGGTCGGCTCTAGAAGTGGAGCAGTTGTGGGTGATGACAAGTCTGGCATGTGGTCCTGTGAGTGGGCAGCTAGGCATCTCAGAGGACAGAGAGTTCACGGAATGAAATGGACAGGGGAGACTTATAACTCACCAACCATGACTCAAGGAACGTTGCGGAAGAGGGGGCGGAAAGATTGTGAGAGCCTTGGTGGGGGGAGAATAACCAGAGACATTTCCCCACTCACCACCAACAACAATACATAAACCCCAAACAAACAAACAACAAACCAACAAAAAACCTGGAGGATTCCAGCAATTCCACTGAGGAGGGCCCTCAGAGGGTTGGGGGCAGGGAGGAGGGAAATGGGCAGGTGTTCCCTATTATACCAGGTCACTGACGAACACCAGGAAGAGATCTCTAGCCATGGGCTCAGTCTTGAATAGATAAGAAGTGGGTCGTAGCCATGAGAGCAGGAATGAAGCTGGAAGAAGTCAGAAGACGGAGGGGTCCAGGTGGTGGCAAGGGCAGTGTGAGGGGCTTGACACTGTGAGGGACTGAGGATGCCACAGTCTGATGCCTGGTGTGTTGCTTAGTGTGTTGGGTTCAGCCACCTCTGGAAACCTCAGCTGGACAGATGACCTCCACCTGGCTCATGGCGTAGGACATAAGACTTCTGGAACATTGTCCATGGTAAGGACACTGTGGGAGTGGTCAGGTTGAGAGATGAGCTCACCATATGCTTAATCGACCAGTAGCCCTTGGGGTGGGCTTCTAGACTTTCAGGGGATGGCTTATGGCTTGTGCCTGGCCTGGATTTGGGAGCAGACTTTATCTGAGCAGTGTGGGCCACCTGGTTCTGTTGCGAGTACTAACCTAGTCTCCTGGGCTGAGTGGTCACAGCTCTGGTCTGTTGGGTCTAGGAGCCTCCCTAGTCTGGCAGTTAGAAGCTCAGTAGGTGTATTGGTGTCTTAACCCATTTCTGTATGCCAGTGTCAGCTGCTTGCATGTTCTCTTGGAGAAAAATGATCTTGCCTATACTGAAGCCATCAACTTCTTTCTGCTGGTCCTTTTGCCATGGGGTGGTGGTGGTTCAAGCCAACAGCTGAGAGAAGAGTTCCAAGACCGAGTACCTGGGCCTCCAGGAAGGACAACTCCATGGTGGGATTTATGATACCTGCTCCCCTGGAACCAGGTCTTCGAGTGCAGACCCGCTCAGCTAAGCCCCTCTTGCCTTGCTTCCCTGCTTCATCCTTCACAGACACCAGATTCCCACCTCTAGCTCTGCTTCAGGGAACCTGACCACAGATGATGATTCTCTGATTCTAACCTGGTCTCCTAACCAGGGTAGACATGGTGGCTACCCAGAGGGTCTGCAAGGTTCCCTTACCTACACATGAGATGTTGAGACTGGATTTAGTTAACATTAAGAAGTCCAACAGAAGGGCTGGAGAGATTGCTCAGTGGTTAAGGCACTTGCCTCCAGTGCCTAAGGCCCCCAGTTCAATTCCCCAGGACCCACATAGACCAGACCCACAAGGTGGTGGCCCTGGTGCACTCTCTCTCTCTCTCTCTCTGTCTCTCTGCTTGAAAATGAATAAATGAAATATTAAAAAAAATAAAAAGAAAATTAGTTAAAAAGTCCAATAGAACAAAAATCCACTTTACTGACCTCCCAGGCTAGGTGTGGCACAAGAGTCAGATAAACAGGACATAGTCCTCCCCCAAGTAGCTGTGAGCCCGTTTACTCATTTAGGAAACATTTATGGAAGGCTTCAAGAACCTGGTGACTCAGCATCCTGCCTTTGAAGGGCTGATGGAGAATCATTCATGGGCAGCGGCCATTCCAGCACAGAGAGAATGGCAGAGGAGGGCCTAAACTAGGCTGGCTGGCACACGGCGAGGTGGTGAAGGCTATCTTTGGGGTTTGAGGACAAGTTACAGAGGAGGCAGGAAGGACATTCCAGTCAGAGGGACCAGTGTGACAAGAGTTAGGGGTATGTTCACAGTGTGCTGTATCTGCTTGGGGAATCACCAGCTCCCTGGGTGCCTGGGTGTTGTCATTGGTAAACTGAGGGAGAAGTGGGGAGATCAGTGGGGCCAACTTGGGAGCAATGGGGTTGGGGGTGTGCTGAAAGACTTTTGAAAGCAGGAGGAATGCCATGGTCATATTCACACACAGATCAATCATTTCATCTGGTTATGGAGGACAGATCTGAAAGGCTTCATGGGAGGATGGATGGAAGGCCATGGGGTGACAGAGGAGATGTCCCGAGAGGCATCTTGAAGTCAGTAGATGTTGTGTTGGGATGTGGGGTGTGAAGATTTGAAGGAAGGAAGAAAGGTTGACATTACCAGGCCAGTCCCTGGCCTGGGCAGTTAGGTGATGGC
>PVHP010035508.1:0-18687 GCA_004024765.1 Zapus hudsonius
AGTCCCAGGGTGCCTCCCAGGCGATGGTATTACAGGTTCACACTGCTATGTTCCAGCATGCACAGGGGCTCTGGGGATCCAAACTCAGGCCCTCCTCCTTGTGCTATAAGGACTTTACTGACTGAGCCATCTCCCCAGCCAGGACTTGACCATGATAAGTCCCAGGGCTGGAGGCACTTCAGGCACACTCACCTGCCCAGGCTCTGGAGGAACCCCAGGGGTGAATGGAAACTCCTCCCCTCTCCTCTTGCTCCTTCCGGGAGCAGACTGGGCATGCGCCCCTTCAACTCTTCCAGACTTGGAATTTCTTCTTTTTTGGCCAGATGAGTCATTTTAAAAAATGAGAAAGGAAACTACTTGTCACTCTTGGTATTAGTCACACATATGAATGGTGCATCAAATAAAATCATAAACCCCAGTTTAAGACTACTTCCATTGCAGACTGGATAGGGGAGGAGTTAGTGTCCACCCCCATAGACGTTTCAGGCACTTTGTTGGGGAGTGAGGGAGCTCCTCACCCACTGTGTGTCACATTGAAGTGCTGGGGGACCATTCTGAAGAGTTAGCACCAATGTTGGGTGGTTTGGGTGGGAACTGACCCAAGAAGAGATATGGAGAAGTCTGGTTTATTACTGCCCATGTCACAGAGGAAAGTGTGTCTAACCTTGAGGGCTCAGAGTGAGGTGCCCCTGACTTATGCTTGCTCAGCCTCCATTGCTCTCCTGGATTCTCTCAGGAGGACGTGGGCAGGGTAACAGGGCCATTCAGAAGTGAGGGCTCTGCAGTGCAGGCGCTGTAGGGGATTTCCCAGGATTAGATGGACACTTGGCAGAGTGGGGATACCTGCTTTTGCCACACAGAAAGAAGGGGCATTGCAAAGCCAGTGACTCCTTCGGGAGACTTCCACTTCCATTGTCCTATGGGGCGAGGAGGAACCCGGCTGGGAGTCAGGTCCTGTTTACCCTCCTTCACAAGCTCAAGGGAAGATGTCTCTTGAGAAGTGAGTCAAGAGGGACAGTGATACAAGAACCAATTCCACTTCTGAGTTTCTGTACTGAAGATGTAACTTCTCTCTCTCTCTCTCTCTCTCTCTCTCTCTCTCTCTCTCTCTCTCTGTATGTATGTATGCACAGTCCGTGGATTACTTGGGGATCATTGTACACTAACACCCCGGTTCACCCACAGAGCTGGGGGGGCAGAGTCTTGAGATAGTGGTAGGCCAACGGGCATAGCCACCCAGGAGACCATGGCAGTGGAAAGTTCTCATTTATTATATAGATAAAGGTTGTTTATATAGAGGAAAAGGCAGAGGCAGGGACATAGTCATAAAGGGGATTGGTAGGGGCAGAGTAGTCTGTGGACATTTCATGAATGGATTGGCAGGGGCCAGTAACCTGTGGATGCCTAGTTTGCATAGATAAGTTGGGGGGGGCTTTCTACGTGACTTTAGTCATGTATCAGATGGTGGTGGCTGCAGAGGAACTGTGACCTTTAGACTTTTATTGCCCAGGCTTGTTATTACAGCTAGGGTATGTGAGCTGAGGCCTTGAATTGTCTGCCTATCTCAGGGCTCGCTGTGGCCTGCCAGCGTGGCTGGAGTTTTAGGATAAAAGGAGGAGGCTTTGACAGTGAAACACCTACTGGTCTCAGCAGCTTCAGATAAGCTCAGAGATTATCAGGGTTTCAGGCCAGACTCAACTTCCTTTAACCCTATATCCTCCGTGCCTCTTAGCAGGGTCCCACGTGTGTGTGTGTGTGTGTGTGTGTGTGTGTGTGTGTGTGTGTGTGTGTGTGTGTTTGTCTACAATGGGGACTTCTTGCTCTGAACCCTCCTGGTACTTTTGATCTAGAAGGGGACCCACTGCTGAGCAGGAGCCAGGAGCTCAATGAATATTTCTTGGCTCTTGGAAGGAAGGAAGGGAACAGAGGGGTAGAGGTGGGAAGGGAGAAAAGGGGAGGGGAGAAGGAGTAGATGTGAACCAAACATCAGAGCCCAAAGTTTTATTTGGCTTGGATCTGTGATGTCTTCAATGGATATTCAGAAAAGAGTCCATCAAGTAATGCTTTAATTAAACCACAATAGTTTCCATTGTAGGATATCTCTTATGTACCTGGTAGTTCATGGAAATTAATTCTGAGGTGAACAGAGGTAGATGTTCCTATACCCATTTTACAGATTCCAAAACTACATCACAGGAGCTTAAAGAGCAATCTTGGGTGGTTAATGAGGCTGGAACTCTACCTCCATCTTCACCCTAAGGACCAGCCTCCTTCCATCTCCCTCCTACTTAGGCCTCAGTGCAGCTAGCAGTCAGCCTACGTGCCTATCACAGCCCACTCACATCCACTCTAGAATCCCAGGATTACACCCAAGTTACGAGGTATGGAGAAAACGGTCCTTGATGGTTAATCTCAATGGTGAACTTGACCAAATCTAGAATCACCTAGAAGACAAATACCTAGGCATGTCTGTGAGAGAACCTCTACACTGGGCTCACTGAGATGGGAGACACACTATAACTGTGAGCAGTGTCATCCCATGGGCTGGGGATCTGGACTGAATAAAGAGGAAGCTAGATGAACATTAGCATCCATCTCTCTCAGCTTCTGCAGCTGCTTCATGCACCTCCGACCATGTCATCCCCCTGTGGTAGTCTGAATGGGTGTCCCCCAATAGATTCAAGACTTTTATTAAAAGCTGTTCTGCAGCTGCCTGGCTGGAGGAGGTGTCACCATGGGTGGATTCTAGGGTGCAGCCCTAAGGTGTTAGTGGGAGCAGATCTGAAATTCCAGCCTAAGGTACGCAGAAAGCAGTCTGAAGTCCCTGCTGTTGGGCTGCTGGAGTGTGCCTGCTTTTGGAGGAGGTGGTGGTGGCTCTCTCTCTCTCTCTCTCTCTCTCTCTCTCTCTCTCTCTCTCTCTCTCTCTCTCTCTCTCTCTCTCTCTCTCTCTCTCTCTCTCTCTCCTGGATCTGTGAAGCTTCAAATAAATCCCTTCTTTCTCTGGTTTGGAAGTTTATGCCAGCAACTGAAGCTGTCTGACACCCCGACCCCCACCACGATGGTCTAAATCCCTTAAATGGAAATAAATATGAGCGGAAATAAACTGTTCCTTCTTGAAGTCGTTTCATCAGGTATTTTTCACCGCATCAAGAGAATACAGTCAGAGAGATGTTAGCAATTATTTCTCTTTCCTCTCACTTGTCATCAATAACTTCCATCTTAATGGTTGGGGTAGGTCACCAAGAAGACTAACTGACCTCGTCTTGACTCCAAAGTGGCCTTTAAAGGCTCCCAAGAGCGAATGAAGTCTCTAGTAGTGGGGAAGGAGCAGGATCTTTGAGGCATGTGCCATTCTCTGGGTGGGAGGGCATCTGGCTTTGGACCCAGGTTTTCTGAGTGGTGGGTGGGCTGTGAAGAAGGGTTGGAGCCTTCTGTCATCTTGTCCTGTAAAAGTGCACAGTCACCGCAAGGACGGTTCAGCTGGGCACCCTGATGCTCGTGACCCCAGCTTCCCTTTTTCTCAGAAGCAAGATTCTGAGTCACAATACAAGGGCTGTGATTCAGCGATGGTACTGAAACAGGAAAGGTCACACTACACAGTTATATTGAGTTTCTTCTATTGTATTTCCCAGTCACTTGCTAACCAATCAGAGGCCACAGCACCCTGTGTTTCCCTGAAGAGAACCATTCATCAGTTCAGCATTCCTGACACATGCCAGGACTTTGTTGTGTGTTTCTCATTGTGTGAATATGATACCAAAAGTAAGCAGGTTGGCCAGGGCTGGGTTCCAGCGTCTAGGGCTTGGCCTCAGTCTCAAACTTGAGCACACATCAGGAACCCCCAAGGTCTTGCTGAAAACGTTGGCTGGGCCTCATATCGAGATTTCCAAGTCAGTATGCTTGGGGTGATGGTGATGCTGTTGGTCCCACAGGGTCTGAGGAGCCTTTATATGAATTTTATTAAATTTACTTATTTGTTTATGTGCAAGCAGAGAGATAGAAGAGAGAGAGACAGAGAGAAGCAGAGCACCAGGGTCTTTAGCCACTGCAAATGAACTCCAGGTACATGTGCCACTTTGTACATCTGGCTTTACAGGGGTACTAGGGAATTGAACCTGGGTTCTTAGGCTTTGCAGGCAAGTGCCTTAACCTCTGATCTATCTCTCTAGTCCCCCTGAGGAGCTTTTAAAGCAGCTGCATCAATGTAGTGAAACACAGCCATGAGGAGAAGGGAAAGAAAAGCTGGAGACATGACTCAGTGGTCAAAAGCATGCTTGCAAAGCCTGACAGCCTGAATTTGATTCCCCAGTTTCCACATAAAGCAGATGCACAAAGTGGTGCATTCATCTGGAATTCCTTTGCAGCAGTAGGAAGCCCTGGTGTTCTCACTCTCAAGCTCTCTTTCTCCCCTGTTCTCTGCTGATCCCAGAAGAAATTGCTGAGTAAGCAGCACCAACAATACTGCTCTTACTGCTAGCCTGACAACCTGCTCGAAGGTGATGGTGACAGACTCGGTGATCAATCAAAGCTCCAAAGCAGAAATCCAGAAGCTACAGGAAACTCAACACCAAATCAGACTGCCAACAGGCCTGCCATGGTTCAGGGAACATTGTGGAAGAGGGGGCAGAAAGAATGTATGAGGCACAGAGTGGGTAGGAATACCCTGAGGCATGCTCCCTCCCCGACTATCCCACAGTGCCTGACTGAGGCCTTCATGAACCCATAGTGAATATCATAACCCCACTGAGGAGCACTCTCCGGACATGGGAGCAGGAGCAAGGGAATAAAAGAGTATAACCTGTTATATGTAAAATTTTTAAAAAATAAATTAGGTGTGTTCATGCACATCTGCAACCACTGTCCACGGGTGAGGGAGGAGTCACTGAAGCTTATTGACAGACAGCAGCTCTGGGTTGAGGGACAGACCTTGTCTCAAGGAACTATGTGGATGAGCAATTATAGGACTCCTTTGGCCTCTGCATGCATGCACATGGGGCACGTGCACCTGTGCACCTGCATGCACTCCAAAATACTCCACGCAGAGATGCAAAATACATACACAGAGATGCAAAAAATATATTTAAAGAGAAAATTGGGTCTCCTTGCTCACTAGCACCTCTCTCTCTCTCGCTCTCTCTCTCTCTCTCACACACACACATACACACACACACACACACACACACACACACACACACACACACATGCTCACTGAGAACTCCAGTCATGGAGCAGCTGCTCTTCAGAGATGACATGTGGTTTCTGCTTTGCTCAGATCCAATCCCACCCTTCGAGAGGGCCGAAGACAGGCTAAGGTCTCTGCAGCACCCCAGAATTGGTGACTAGGTCACCTCCCTGAGAACCTTCCCTTAGGCCAGGTAAGGAAAAATAAATCCAGGCCGAGGCAGCGAATGCCACACCATGCATGGGTGCAAATGGACCCGACCCCTCTTGACCTCTTCTCGAGACCTTGGCAAGCATCAAAGCATGATTGCAATTTGTGGCCACTAACACAAGCTGGGCCTCAGGTGACCTCAGAAGGCCCTTTCTCCTGCTATTTGCTTGGTTTCCTGGCAACTTAAACATTAAGGAGCAGAGGTGAACACAAACGGCTCCAGGAGGTCATCCCCTGCTGGCTGTCCACTCGGTGTTGAAAGAGCTTCCTGTATCTCAGGAGAATTTCAACTGCTTCGTGGTAAGGTCTGTGATCCCACCCAGGGAAGCACACAAAACCACAGGCCTTCTCTGCCGGGCCCCCACCACTCTGACAGCCACAGAAAGCATAATTGCAAATTTGGAACTTAGCTGCCCACAGAAACAGCAGCTCAGTGTGTACAACCAGAAATAAAAGTGCTTTAAAGTTAAGGTTTAAGAGATAGTGACATTTTTAGAGGTCCATAGAGTGAAGTGATTGTCATTTGCCCAGTCAGATGAAATGGACCAAAATGGCAATAAATGTTGTCCCATGACGACGATGTTGGATGGTGTGGATGTTTGGAGAGGGAGGGAGAGTGTGAGATTTAGAGAGAGCCACACGTTCAAGTCTCAGCCTGGCTATTTAGCAGTTCAGTGAGTGGCCTGGGGCATATCATCTAATTCCCTCCTCCAAAGCAATAGTGAGTGATTCCTTTGGCTCTCCACTGAAAGACACACTGAATCTGTCCACTTATGGCCCTGGTACCCAGCCCCCCACATCCAACACCATCAGCTCCAGTCACCTCCCATCAGGATCATTTACCACCCAGCAGCCAGAAGGATCTCTCATTCATCATGGTAAAAGACACATTGCATGAAATGGACCATCTAATCTTTTAAGTTGTTCAGCAGCCAATCTACAACCCTGAATCGGCAGGGAGTAGAGCTCAGTGGTAGAGGTCCTGGGTTTGATCTCCAGCCTGGAAAAAAACAAACCTGAAACTCTGAGCCCATTAAACAATTCACCATTTCCTCCTTCCTCCAAACACGTTTCTATTGTCTGCTTCTGTGAAGGTGACTGTCTTATTTCACCCAGCATAATATGCATATTTTATCCGTGTTGTAATATGTCACAATTCCCTCTCTTTTTAAGAATGAATAACACATCCTATCATGTGTGTAATGTGCTTGGTTTATTCATTCATGAGTTGATGGACAGTCTGGTTGCTTCCTCCTTTTGCCTATGATGAATAAGTTTGCTCTGAACATGGGTATGCCAGCCAGTGACCAACATTTAATTTTCGATTGTCTCGTATATATGCCCAGAAGTGGTATAGCTGGACCATATGAAAAAGCTATGAGAAAATTTTGAGGAACAGTCCTGTTTTCTATAGCTCCTGATCATTTTCCATCCCTACCAGCAGTGCACAATGAGCTTTCCAAAGCATTTTGGTCAGAATAACAGTTTGGAGACGGGGCTGTTTGGTTCAAACATTTAGCAGCATTGCTGGCCTCTATCCACCGGGTTCCAGCAGCACCTCCCTACTGTGGCAACCAAAAATGTCTTAGCCATTAATCAATAGTCGGGGGAGGATGGTAGGAAGCAAAATTACCCCTGTTTGTTTTTAATGATGTCTTCCCAGCCCAAACGCTTCTAGGCAGTCAGTACAATTACAATCCTCAGTACAATTACTGAGGATAAAAAAATAACATCGTCCATGGCCAGCCAATTCCCTAAGACTTTCCCTGTTCACGTCTAACTCATCTCTGGTCATGCTCTTGAGACTCTCTGGGCGTTGGCCACAGAGACTACCAGTCCTACCTCAGACACAACAGTCTTATTCTCAGCTCAGGGTCTGATTATTCCCATTTCCTGGGACACCAACATTGTCATTCCTGACATCTAAGCCACCAACTCTGTTGGAGATGATTTGCTGCTCAGTATCCATAGCTGTCACTGCAGTTCACTGTCCACTTCATAGCCACTTTCAAACAAGTCAACCAGTATGACATTTTTAGAGGACAGTGCTGTGGTGTCTTGTTGATGGCCTTTCTCACCATCTGTTATGTTCATTGTTTTGTCTGTGGGATCAAAAGTATAATTTATCACCCAAATTGGGCAAATGTGAGAGTGAAAGGGCATGCTAAAAATAATTAACAGGTGTTAATGATCCAAGGACAAGCAGTAACCCTAATTATCCATCTCCTAGACTTGGATGTGAGCGTTGTGAGAGCAGGAATTTGGTCTGTTCAATGCATCGCATGTCCCCAACATCTACAACAGTATCTGATGCACAGTAGTGCTCTGTAAGTACCACTGAAGGAATGGCAAAACTTTCTGACCTCAATTACTTTAACTATGAAAATGGATATGGTAACTATGACAACCTAGAGACTATATGAGGAGTAAATGAGTAACACCAATACGCCATGGAATCCTCAATAGCATTGTCATTCCCTTCTATGCTTTGCAGTGGAGAAATAAAATGTTAGGGATGAGGAGACCACAGACCCTGAAAGTGAAATTCCAGAACTGGGCAGGAGAATGGTCTAGTCCAGTGTTTCTCACTCCCAATGGAACCCAAGAAACCATCTGGAGTGTGTAAAGCACTAGTGTCCAGACCAACTCCAAACTGAGTAGAATCAAACTCCAGAGGTAAGGCTTAGGCAGGTAGGCAACATTTAAGTTTCTTGGGAAAATTCTGATGCATACAAAAAAAAAACCCAAACCCCTGGATCAAGTCAATCTACTGGATTGTTTTTCTCATTACAGTGACAAAAAGACACAAGCAACTTAAGAAGGAAAGATTATTTTTGCTCGTGGTTTAAGGGGCACAGCCCATCATGGTGGCAGGAACATGGAGTGGCTGGTCACATTGAGTCTCCGGTGAGGATGCAGAGAGCAAGTACTTCTGTTCCACAGCCTTCCAAAACAGAGCCACCAGCTGAGAACCAAGAGTTAAAATACATGAGTCTATGGGAGCCATTTCTTTTAAACACCCACTAACCTTATGTTTGGAAAGACCTGGAAACCATTTTATGAGAGAACCTGGACTTGCTAATGAACACCCCCGCTCACCCAGTCCTCACCTCCAAGTTCAAAACCAGATTAAGTTCATTAGGTCCCCCTGAGCATGTCCTCAGAGGCCAGTGTAGGGGCTGCGGTCACCTCCACCTGCCCTTCAGATCCGGCCTCCAGATTTCTTCCCTCTGTCTCCACCCTCTTGATGCTCCAGGAAACTGCCCTTTAAGCATGTGTCACTCATGTTCCTCTGGCTTTAATTTACTTTAGCCAATGGGTGTCCCCAACAAGAGACCAGCGGGTGAGAGGATGAGCAACAACACCTTAATGCCACAGGACTCTTCGAGATGACCTAGGCAGATGAATCCAGTGTCTGCAGGGGCCCAGTTCACAAAATCAGTACATAGAATGCAGTTTTCCTTCCTGGTACACAAGACATGAGTACAATTTAACACTGGGGGAGGAATCGGAGGTTTTCCTGTATTTATAGCAGAGAACTGACATAAGAAAATTATTTGGTTAAACAGAAGAATAAAAAAACACAAAGTAAAATCAACTCTGTTCTCGGGTTTTCTTTGTTTGTTAATAATGATGTCTTTCTCCTCTGGCACAGGGCATCTTTGCTTGGTTTTCTCTGCTTTTTACTTAATAAGCCATGTTCAGAACCTCCTACTATCTCCTGTGGGCTTTCAAAGGTTTTCTGCACTTAGAAGTGATGTTTTTCTCACTTTCAGAGGGCGGTTTCCATGGAACAGAGAAGCCTTCTGTGTCCCCAGCTTCCCAAACTTGACCATGGCCCAGGTCAGCTTTGCAAATGGAGATGGTGCCTCCTTAGACAGTCCAGTTGAGGTTTGCAGAGCCCTCACTATAGAAACATGGACACATTTGTTGCAGTTAGTCTCTCATTGATGCGGAAAGAACCCAACCGAAGCAGTTTGTGGGAGGAATGGGTTTATTTGCGCTTGCAGACTCGAGGGGAAGCTCCATGATGGCAGGAAAAACAATGGCATGAACAGAGGCTGGGCATCATTTCCTGGCCAACATCAGGTGGACAACAGCAGCAGGAGAGTGTGCCAAACACTGGCAAAGGGAAACTGGCTATAACACCCTTATGCCCGCCCCTAACATTACACTGCCTCCAGGAGGCTCCAATTCCCAAATTGCCACCAGCTGAGGACCTAACCTTCAGAACATTGGAGTTTATGGGTGACACCTGAATCAAACCACCACACCACCATTCCCAGTTTGCCCTGAGGGAAAATTTATGGACCTCAGGAGTAGGTAGAGTTGGACATGAACAGTCGGGGTCAACTCCCCCCTGCTGCATGTTCTTGGATTGACAAGTCAAACAATCTCCTTGCCTCCATGTATGTGGTACTCTGCTAATGAGGCATGGAGGATGTAGGGTTTTGCTGAGTCTGGCAGGCTTCTGGGACAGTCTCCTTCTGATAAGGAAGTTGAGGCAAAGTCCAAGGGCCCCTGTAAATCTTAGCAATCCTGAAAACTCCAAAGCCCCTAGGCAGGACACAGCTCCGATAAGATAAGCAGTTCAAAGCCTAACTTATTCCAACTGCAAATAACCTTAAACAATAAGGTTTCATTTCCTCTGCTGACATCACCATTCTCCCACAGATCTTGCTTCCTATGCTTCTACCTCTGACTTTCCCTATATAAACAGCTGCAATCTATCAATAAAATGAGATCTGCCCACTGCCGCGTTCTCCCGAGGGTCTCATCTCTCGTTCGGCTCACGGCTGTTCCAAGCCGCTGCTCACCCAGCTCCCGTGGGTGAACGGGGAGTTGATGCATGCTGCAACCCCCTAAGTAACCCACGGACCCAGACATGTATGTGTGTAATGTTGGCCAGTGATCTGTTTACTGTAAGGACCTGTTCTGTGGTAGACACGGAACCTGACATGGGTTTGTGGCTCTGAGCAGACTGTGAGGGAGGGAAAAGATTTGTGAGGGTTGGCAATAATGACTGCTGAGTTGATGATCAAGAAATAGTAGTAGTTATTATTACTTCATAGGGTTTCATAGTGTCAATTATGATGTGTATAAATATCCAGCTAATGCCAGCTAACATCATTGCATACGTTCAATAAATGACACAATATATTTATTTGAAAGCAAGTCTAACAATACTCGTTAAGCTCGGAAGTAGCATACCTAGCCCCACGTTTGAATAGTTCTTTTGGCCTTGGACAATGTACTCTGGAGTCTCTTTCTCTCCACCAAAAAGAACTGGGCCCCTGACAGGCAGAGTTTAAGAATAATGACAAGAAGACCCATCAAGAAAGTTGAATTTTTTATCAGCTCCAAAAACATGGGAAACTTGAGACATTTTTCACACTTCATTTTGAATTCCAGAATTAATTGAAAGTTAGAGTGGAAATTTGGAAGCATAGTTTTGATGTAAAGATCATGGTTGTAGGCATGAGCCATCATTCCCAATTTATGCGATGCTTTGTAGAAGTGTTCTTTAAAAATCTGTCTAAATGCTTCTCTGCCCTTGTTCCTTTCTTAATAATGTTACATTACATACAGGTTGTTCATCAACCCTGATTCCTTGAGATAAAGAAATATTTTGGGTAGGGGGTCTCACACACTCTATAGGCCCTCTACACCTAGTGAGATGAAAGTGAACTGCTGTGTAAGGATACCAAATAAGGGAAAGAAAGATCAGGGAACCAACCATATGAAGGACAAAAGGTCAGGGTTGGGGCTGGTCAGAAAGTACGTTCCTTTGTCATTGGCACCAATGGTCTTAAAACCGAGATCCAATGGAAGCCAAAGGGAGGCCATGGCAAGGTTAGTAAGAAAAAGGTTGTTGAAACATGTAGCACTGACCAAGCATGCTTGTATTTAGAGACAGAGCCTGTCAAAGGAGGTGATTGAGTATCGGAGTGACTTTCATGTTGCTGGGCCAAAACACCCAACCAAAAGCAGATGGTGGGAGGGAAAGGTTTATTTTGGTTTATCGTCTCCTATGGAAGCTTCATGATGGCAGGGAAAAGATGGTAGACCAGAAGCTGACTGTCACCTCCTTGCCAGCATCAGGTGGAAACAAAAGATTGAACTGAGCTCTGGGGAGGGGAGGGGCTGGCTATAACACCCCTGAGCCAACCCTCGAGCAACACACTTCCTCCAGCAAGGCTCCACCTCCCCAATTGCCATGAGCTAGGAGCCAAGTGTTCCAAGCACATGAGTTTATGGGGGACATCTGATTCAAACCACCACATTGAGTTAAAATGAAGTTCTCAGGCTGGGCTGCAACCCCCATCACCTGGCATCCGTATGAGAAGAGAAAGTTGGGGCACAGATATGACCACAGAGATACATGTCCAAGAGGAAGATGAGGAGAGACCAAGCTGCTAGCACCTTGATTGCAGAGCCCTGGCTTCTAGAGCTGTGAGTCAGCAGACTTGCCACTTGACCTTGGTTGAACCCCCACCTCACTGGAGACCTGCTGCTTGTGTTCCAATGTTACTGTGAGGAGTGTGGGTGGCTGGTGCTGTCTTAACAGGACAGGGTCCCTGTTGTTTTCTCCTCTGGGGGCGCCGTTGGCCACCGGCAGAGGGAAAACGGTGGGAAGCGGTGGGAGCCGAAGCGAGCTGCCCACTGTCCGCTGTCTCAGGGCTGGGGTCCACAGAGCTGGGAGGATGGCGCAGAATGGAGCTGTATTTGGAGACAGAGTCTCTAGAGGAGTTATGGAGTTAAATGAGGTCCTTGGATTGGACCCCAATCTACTCTGCCTGGTGTCCTTGTGAGAAAATGGACTAAGGATAAGCCCAGATACACTTGCCCAAGAGAAGACAGTGTGAAGACACAGGATGTCCAG
The DNA here is from genome assembly GCA_004024765.1 of Zapus hudsonius. Taxonomy (NCBI): domain Eukaryota; kingdom Metazoa; phylum Chordata; class Mammalia; order Rodentia; family Dipodidae; genus Zapus; species Zapus hudsonius. The sequence continues at coordinate 12,276 of PVHP010035508.1, forward strand.
GAAAGAGACCTAGGGAGAGTCCATCCCACCAATGTTGTGATCTCAGACCCCTCACCTCGAGAACTGTGCAGCAATAAAGTTCTGGGCTTAAGCACCCTCATCTGAGGTACTTGGATATGGAGGCTCATCACAACAAAGGCTCTCAAGTTCAGATAAACCACATTCTCTGTCAGCTCTGGGAAATTGTTTCTGGTCAACCACACTTAAGATGACACTCAACAGTGACAGAGAAGGAAGAGTCACCCTTCTTCTGGTCCCTTATTCTCAGAGAGACACCAGGGCTCCCAGAGGTGAGGAAGGAACAGGTTCTGTTCATTCCCATTCCACACACTCTCCAGTCACCTCAGTGGACCCCTTGTGAATATGCACAAGCCACTCACAAGAGAAAGTCACTTTTAGATCCTTATTGGTTCATAAGTGTGATGATTGGGTGTCCATGCCATTGCGTGACATGTGCGTCCCACAAACTTTGTTACGACATCAGCGCATTACGTGTCTGATGTAAAAAAGAAAAAAAGAAATTCGGTTTCTAGTCTTAGTTTCTCCACATAGCAAACTGTTTCCCATCAAGGCACTATGGGAGCTTGGCAAGGAGGCTGTAACCTTCACATCCAAATGGTATTATTATTCGCTCCCTGTGTGTGCCAGGGCACACACACACCACATACTGCTCGAATCTGGGGGAAGGGAGACAATTACATAGACTATAACACAATCAGCCTACCCTGGACTAGAGATGTGCTGTTCCAAGTGGCTCTGGTGGAAATCATTGTGCTCTGTACAATTCATCTCCCTGGCAGTCTTAAGGCAAGCAACCAAAATGCCCTTTATAGGTATGATTGATTTACTGACATTTCTAACTGAAGTATTTTTCTCCAAAGAGAAAAAAGCAAAATTTAGCAAGAAAAGAAAAATCTTACTGATGAATATTGGAAATTGCAAAGGAGAGTGAATATGACCTAATTGACACCGTCATCCCCGAGAAGAGAATTGTTGCTTTAGAGATTTTGACCATTGTCCCTCCTTCAGTTTACATGTTTGAACATTACCTTGTGGTTATTCCCCCCCCCCTCTCTTTCTCTCTCTCTCTCTGTCTCTCTCCCTTCCTCCTTCCATGTGGCTCACCTTGAGCTCACAAATCTCCTCAGCCCTACAGCATGAGGACTACAGGCATACACCACTGTGCCCAGCTCCAGTACTTTCTTCTTGTTGGTTTTTATACTTGTGGTAGTTTGAATGTTTGCTCCCCATAGACTCAGAGATTTTATTAAAGCTTGTCTCTGGCTGCCTGGCTGGAGGAGGTGTGGCTAGGAGCAGATCCTGATGTCCATCCCTAAAGTGTGTTTGGGGGCAGCTCTTCCTGGGTGCCCTGCTGTTTATTGTTTTGGGGAGTATGCATTGATGATGGTTTCTCTCTCTTCTTGGATTTATAGTTGGGAGCCAGCTTCTTCTACCATAGATGGAACTTCCCCCTGGATCTATAAGCTTGAAATAAATCCCTCCTCCCCTAAACTGTCTGGTTTGGGTGTTCATCTCAGAAACATGGAACTGACTATACACAACTTAATGACTCTGTTCTCTTAGGATTGGGGCTGCTAAGCTTATCCAGCTCCATTTGCTGGCTTAGGTGCAGTGGTAATCTTGTTGCTTAAAGCTTCTGGGACAAACCAGTGAGGGAACATACTGCAGAGAATTGGGACCAGGTCAGGTCCCAAGAAAGCTTCACTTGCGCTCACTGGTTATTCCCATTTCATGGAACTGATCTGGAAGCCGCAGGTCCTGTTCACTGGCTGAAGACGAGAAGTGCAACAACCAACCAGGCCCAGTTATCCATCACTGCACCTCTGGTAGTGTTTCCCTGAATGTCAACATTGCATTCCAAAACTTGCTTGCTGAGCTGGGTGTTTGTAGGGTGACACATAACAGGTGGTGATTTCCCAAGCTGAGAGTAGAGCTGGTGACAATTTGAGGGCAACGGATGTGCCCAATTGGCTGATGGCAGAAGGCTCAGCCTGTTCCAAAGACCTTAGAGGCTTTTCTCGTTCTCTTCGGGAGCCTGTCAGCTTTGGTTCATGGAGTCCTTCACCACCATACACTATGAGTGTATTAGTTCCTGATGAGATGCCCCAAATTCCTGCCTGTCCCCTGGGGATACCCCTTGTTCACCTGGAGTAGCTTCTTAGACTCCCAGGCTGATGTATAACTTTTCCTGGGAAGATGTGAACAGTGTCTATACATCCCAGACAGGACACACAGCAGACCAAAGAAACTATGCCACCCACATCTCCCTTGATGAGCTGATGAATTTACAAGTTACTGACATTAGCGTGGGTGACTGGAAGACCCCAGTAGTAGGAATGAGGAGTAAGGTAGCCTCCGTTTTATGTGTAGTTAGTTAGGGCTATAGGCCCAAAGGAATAATCTGATAATCTGTATGTCCTGACAAAGCCAAGGAACACATAGGTTTTAAGAGTTTAGAGCCTGGGAACTAAAATCCAAAAAGCCTGATTCATGCTGACTCACTAAGAGGTCAGGTGGTGGGTCATTTTTCCATTGTCTATCAGAAGCACATTCATAAAAAGTAACTAATTTATTGACTAACTTATCAGCCTATCAGGAACCCACACACACATTCAAAGTAACCAATCCAGTCCACTCTGACTTGATGACTAATTTACATCCTCAAGGATATAAGCACCCCATCTAAGTGATATGAATCATTCCACATGGGACCCCTCCCAGTTCAGAAGCTGTCTGCTTTACTTTCTTGTCTAAAATAAAACCTCACTTAATTTGCCCTCCTGCCACGTCTGCACTTGTCATTCTTCACAGGTCAAGAGAAGAACTTGAGAAACCAGCAACATCAGCCTGAGTGAAGGCTCCAGAGAGCTGCATCCTTGGAGCACCTGACCCAACGTGCAGGCCACTCCCCAGCAACTATATGCAGCTTCTGTAACCTTGGCAGGAGGAGCCTTGTGAATTTTCTAACTTTCGAGGCTTTATTAAGGCTCATTTACTCTCTGAGTCTGATGAGCCTCCCTCCTCACTCCAGAAGAGCGACAACACAGACCCTTTGCTTTGCTCCCACGCTTACTTGAATAGGTTCTCCTGATTTACCTGTCAAGAAGAAGCTTTTGATTTCAATTCCAGGGAGGTATGAATCTGGATATCCCTTTTCAGTCTCTCTTTCCTGCTTTGAAAGAGCTGTGGAGACAAAGTATGAGACAATACCTGTAACATCTCCACTCAGTAGCTCTGCACATCCAGCTACTCGACCACAGAGAAAGGGCAGATGTGATACCCTCAACGGGAACCTCTATTGAATGACAGAAGTGACTCAAACTTTGCTCGGATCCCACCTCCTGAGAGCAAAAGATGGCAGCCATGAGTGAGGGGAATCGGAAGGGACTCCTGGGGAGTGGCAGAACTGCAAGGACAAGGGTCCCCAGGGGTGGCAGCACTGGCACCCTGCTGGATGGGACAGTGCCACTCTGATGAAGATGATGATTTATTTCCCCAGCCAGTGCCAAACCCCTGGCCAGACATGGCCAGATCTCCGAGTTTCAGATATCAGGATGGACAGCTCTGCCTTTTGCCCTTGAGAACAATGAAAAGTCCTCATGTTCACCAACTGGATGTGGAAGAGAGGATGTAAAAGGAAACCAGACAGTTGGCATTTACTTTCACAGACAAAGGAAAGTTCAAAGCATGCCACTCGGGACATTTTTCCCACATGTGTTTAGAGACCAATGAGGAGGGCCGCTGGCTCCTCTTGTATCCTCAGAACTGTAAAGGAAACCAGTGGGACAGTCAGAGAGACATCAGCTGACACCCACAGTTCTGCATATCCCATCTGAGGCCCACACCCAGGAAAGTGATCAGCATTAAAAAAGGATGCTCACAGGAAGGGTAGGACTGCTTACAACACAAGCTTCCAGACACGAAATGGCCTTGATATTCATGACTTCCCAGCGCCTGATAATACCTACACATGATGGTAGTAAAGATGATGGCACCAAAACAAAACAGAGACTAATTGAGAGGCGGAAGAGATATGAGGAAGGGTGGGGGGAGAGAGAGGGAATCATAATGGTTTATGGTGTATAATTATGGAAGTTATCAATAAAAAGTTTTAAAAACAAAAAGGGTGGTTCACACCTTTAGGACTGAAGCTAGATAGAGTCCAAGGTGTCCCCAGTCCTACCTCAACAACAGCAGTCATTGGTGGAGCACCTGTGACATACTGGGCACATGTGATATGTATGCATGGGTCCTTGTAAGCTCATCTGATCTTTTTGTTGCATGCATCTATGTGGTGTGTATGTGCATGTGTGTATTCATGCTCATGTGTGTGCAAGTGCACAAGTGTGCATGTCACATGAAGGCCAGAGGTTGACATCCAGTGTCTTCCCTGATCACTCTCCACTTTATTTACTGAGGTGAGTCTCTCATTGGAACCCAGAGCTCACTTATTTGGACAGTCTAGCTATCCAGCTTGCCCCAGGGATCCTGTCTCTTCTATCTCCCAAGTGCAGGGATTACAGGGGACCACCATGCCCACCTAGCATGTACTTGGGTGCTAGGGTTCTGAATTCAGGTCCTGTCACTTGCCTAGTAAGTGCTTGACTGCATCACTGCAACCCTCAATCTTTAAAACAACACAAAAAGGGCTGGAAAGATGGCTCAGCAGTTAAGGTGCTTGCCTGCAAAGCCTAACGACCCAAGTTTGATTCCCCAATACCCACATAAAGCCAAATGCACAAAGTGGCACGTGCATTTGGAGTCTGTTTGCAGTGGCTAGAGGCTCTGGCTCACCTATTTTCTCTGCAGCTGGGCATGGTGGCACAGACTTTTAATCCTAGCACTTAGGAGGCAAAGGTAGAAGGATTGTTGTGAGTTCAAGGCCACCCTGAGGCTACATAGTGAGTTCCAGGTCAACCTGAGCTAGAGTAAGTCCCTATCTCAAAAAACCAAACCAAAAAACAAAACAAACAAACAAAACAAAACCACCCCCACCCCATCCATAAACACACACACACACACACACACACACACAGAGAGAGAGAGAGAGAGAGAGAGAGAGAGAGAGAGAGAGAGTTAACTCTTATTATCCCTATTTCCTAGAAGGAGAAGTAGTTGGTTGACTCCATGTCACATGACTAAGTCAAGTTACTAGCTGAACAGGATTCTGAACTCCACTGGTCTGACTCTAATTCCCTGTCCTGGCCACCCTGCCAGCACCCACAGGGCAGTACCTAAGCAGTAAGGAATGTGGAAGATGTCCCAAACGTTATAGCCTCTCCAGTCAAGTTAATTTGGTCTCTCTGTGTGACCTTCAGGTATCTACAGGAATCATCCCTCCCTTTCCAGCCCCTCCCCCTGAGTGGGAGGTGTCTAGTTAGAGCTACAACCTAGGTGCTAAAACTGATTGGTCAGATATGAACCCATCAGCTGTCTCTCTGACTCACCTGAGGAGGACTTAAAACTAGCCTCCCTAGAGGAAGCCGGCCCTTGTTCGCCACATGGCCAGGCCGCAGAAGGATCTTTGAATTTCCAGGCCTTAAGAAGGTAAGGCCTTCCCCCACCCCAGCTAATGGTTGGGGGGGGGGGGGACAAGCTCCAGACTTTTTCCCTCATGAACCTCTCCTTCTCATGATTGGAGCTTTCTGTTCTTTTCTTTGGCTGCTTATTTAGCTAAATAATATAAGTTCTGTTAAACTCTCTGACGCGTGTTCTCCCCACACTGATGGCTGGAGAACTCTGTAACTTCCCACATGGTGACTGGGAAATTTCCCCATCCAACTCCCCTTTTCCTAAATTAAAAAAATTAGAATAAATGTGTAATTAAAATTTAATTCTGTCCCTGTGTATAATTCTTTTGCATTAGAGGACATGAACTCTGGGGGGAAATTCAATGGTAAAAGCCAAATATAACTGTGCCAATATTTCCCAGTATCATCTGCTGTATGTGTCCCTACTGTGACTAGTTGAAAATTAAAAAATCTTCCACCAAGAGGAGTCCATTTCCTTGTCTTTAGAGGCAGCAAGGGGAGAATGACCCGGGTCTATGGGGCAAGGTGGATAAGGGAACATCTCAGGGGAGGAGTTCTAGAACCTTGGGGATACAGGAAGGGAGTGCTCTGTGTCAGAGTCAGGCAAGAAAAACTACTTTCTATGCTGGGCTTCCCCCCTCCCTCACACCATGTGCCACAGACATTAAGAAAGAAAGAAATCTTAGCAGGTGTGGTGGCACACGCCTTTAATCCTAACACTTGGGAGGCAAAGGTAGGAGGCTTGCCATGAGTTTGAGGCCACTCTGAGACTACATAGTGAATTCCATGTCAGCCTGGCTAGAGTGAGACCTGTCATGGTTTGATCCAGGTGTCCCCCACAAACAAATGAATGTGTTCTC
>PVHP010035509.1:0-18451 GCA_004024765.1 Zapus hudsonius
TTGTGTTCTGAAAAGTTATTTTGACTCACGTATGTTGTTTGGAGATTTTGAAACTACACGATTGTCACGTACTCAGTTTTGAATTTTGCCCTTGTACCCATTTCTTTATAGCTAAAATACATTTTTCATGCTTGCTGAAAAATTGCTAAATGTCAACCAATCATGTAATTGCCAAGTCGGAAACCCCCTATCCTTGTAATTTCTGTAAAAACCCTGGACCACCACACTCAACTCTGGGCTCCGGGCTCTCCTCTCTGATCCGCTGTGTCGGTGAAGGTTGAGAGACCTGGCTGGAGCCTGCAATGAAGACTCTGATGGGATGGCATCGCTTCCACTCCTAAGTGGTCTTTGGGGACCCTGAAGTTCGGGGCAGCATCACCTCCGCATGAAATGAAACAGTGTTGGGTATGTCTTCCATTTCATTCCAGTTCCCAAAATTAGCAATTTCAGCAATTTTCTCTCTTTTATGATAAATGCAATAAATATTAGTTTTTCCATATATATATATATATATATATATATATATATATATATATATATTTTGGTTTTTTGAGGTAGGGTCTCACTCTAGCCCAGGCTGACCTGGAATTCACTCTGTAGTCTCAGGGTGGCCTTGAACTCATGGTGATCCTCCTACCTCTGCCTCCCGAGTGCTGGGATTGAAGGCGTGCACAATGAAAAGAAAGGCTAATGTGCTGGATGTGGTGGTGCACACCTTTTATCTCAGCGCTGGGGAGGCAGAGGTAGGAGGATTGCTATGAGTTTGAGGCCAGCCTGAGACTACAGAGTGAATTCCAGGTCAGCCTGGGCTAGAGCAAGACCCTACCTCAAAAAACCTGGGAGGTGGGGGGGTGGGAGGAAGGAAGGGAACGAGGGAAGGAGAGAGGGAGGAGAAGAGAAAAGAGCCAAGTGTGGTAGCATACACCAATAAATGCCCCAACACTAGGGAGGCTAAGGCAGAAGATTTCAAGGTCGAGGGCAACCTAGGTTATATACTGAGACCCTGTTTCAGACAAAACTAAAGCAAAAGCAACATTAAATTTCTGCTTCCAGGAAGTGCTGGCTTTTTGTTAGCACTGTATAATAATGGACACACTGGGGCCTCCTAGAGACCTCGAGATAGTTTGAGAGCACTAAGTATCCACGAAGGTGTCTGGAAGCCCCCAGCTCTGCACGCCTCCGATTTTGGGTCCAGGTTAGCACAGCATCGAGTGGAGATGCCCCAGGTTCTCTTTCCCACCCTGACCCCAAGACCACTCGTGTGTTAGAGATCTGGTATCCACAGCAATTCCCCGCGTGGGCTGTGACCTCTCCATCCCAGTTGACTGTGGAAGGAAGCCAAGGGAGAGGGGGGTGTCGATGCATTTGTTTGCGTTTGCCATTTTTATTTGCTTTGGGGACATTAGACTTCAGACCTCCTTCAGCATGAACTGTTTGTTAAAGTCTGGGGTTGGCTTTTGTGGACTGGTCTAGCCAAGAGTTGTTTTAGCCCAAAGGAGGAGGTGGGGTTAGGGCTGGGGTGGAGTAAGACATCTGCAGAGCCCAACAACCGTTACCAAGGCTTCCCCTGGCTCTGCCCTTACCTGCCAAATGGTAAACAAAGCCCCTGGGAGAACTGGGGCAAGCTGAACACCTTGGTCAAACACGAAGTCAGCCACTACCAGGTGTGCTTGCAAAACACACTCTCCATCAGGGTCTGTCAGGCAGAAAATGTTTATCCAATTTGTCAAGATAATCTTTCCTCAAATAAGCCCTGGGCCTACTCCTTGGAACAGCCTGAATTTCGTCCCTATAATGTAACTCTATTTTCTTTTTTCACCCATTTTCCTTTAATCACTGTGTCAACTTTTCCCTGGCTTTAAGCAAACTGAAAGTAATTATATCATTCTTAAGTGAGTAATCTTTTGACTAAGTTAGCTGATTCGTGAGTGATTCTGAAATTCTTCTAACGCATGCAGTCACGAAGTTCGGCTCATCGATGACCCACGAAGCTGTTTATTCTGTCACGTTTGGAGGCCACGCCATGACCGTACGAGAGCATCTAGAGAGAAGTCGAGTGTCGAAACATGAGAGGGAAAAGGTAACTTCACTTATTAATTGAGGTATTTCTTGGGAATATTAAAGCCTTTGTAAATAACTCGTAGCTTCCAGCATGAAGAGCATTTGATTAACACTTTGAATTGAGGTGCAATATTAAAGGCTGTCTTGAACAACTCAAAAACAGTCACTTCTTTCCTTTCATTATATAATTTCCCGGCTACCTGACACCTTGTACACTCCTGTCCTGTTTCAAGAACAGAAACGTTAAAGGTTACCACATTTTCCTTCGTTCTACACATGACATACTCCCAGAGAACCCATGATCTATTTAAAAATAGAAAGCTCAGACATCTGGCTATTTGACGGTTTCTATTTTTGTTTCTCCTTGCATTTGCAAAGTCTGTTGAGTCTGAAATTCTATGTTCTGCCCTGTATGTAATTGTGTATATACACATACACACTTTCTCATTTAAACCTCGCCATTATCAATCTGGGTTTGTTTTACAGACCACAGTGGCATTTGGTGGGATGCTAACCATGCTAAATTCTTGCTTTAGCCAAGCTTGCATTAGAGCCCAACTCTGAAGATTGCTACCCAAGGCCCGGGCACTGCATATCAAAGCCTTTGCTTATAGCTATGGACCGCCCATGTTTACTTGGGATTTTCATTGAGAGAAACACACTTCTTGCCTTGACTTTGATGAAAAAGATAGTCACAGGGCCAGAGGCAAGTTTAAAGCTTTTCTCACCCATTCACAACGTTGCACACCCAAAGAAACTGGAGGGCAGAAACCAGGGGAAAGACCTATCCACGGTCCTATGGCTACTGAGTATTACTTTTCAGCTGGGGTGTGTGCGGCTCAGTAGGCGAAGTGCTTGCCTAACCTGCATGAAGCCCTGCGTTTGATGTTTGATGCCTGGTACCTCAAAAGCCATGTCCATCATCCCAGCACTTGGGAGGTGGAGACATGAGAATCGGGAGTTCAAGTCATCCTTAGCTACAATAGTAAATTTTAGGACAGCTGATCTACATGAGTATCATATCTCAAAAATAAATAAATAAGTAGCCTGGCCTTTAATCCCAGCACTTGGGAGGTAGAGGTAGGAGGATCACCATGAGTTCAAGGCCACCCTAAGATTACAGAGTTAATTCCAGATCAGCCTGGGTAGAATGAGACCCTACCTCAAAAAGAAAAAGAAAAAAAAAAGAAATAATAATAATAAATAAATAAATAGGCCAAGTGTGGTGGTGCATGCCTTTGATCTCAGCATTCAAGGCAGAGGTAGGAGGATCACTGTGATTTTGAGGTCAGTATGGGACTATAGAGTGAGTTCCAGGTGAGCCCGGACTAGAGTGAGACCCTACCTGAAACCCTCACTCCCAAAGTAATAATAATAAATAAATATAAACACATAAAAAGAATTCTCTTGACTTTTCTTTTTAAAAATATTTTATTTATTCATTTTCAAGCAGAGAGAGAGAGAGAGAGAGAGAGAGAGAGAGAGAGAGAGAGAGAGAGAGAGACAGCACACCAGGGCCACTACCTTGTGGGTCTGGCTTATGTGGGTACTGGGGAATTGAACCAGGGGCCTTAGGCACTGGAGGCAAGTGCCTTAACCGCTGAGCCATCTCTTCAGCCCTTGACTTTTCTAATGCAATGCCCATTTTCCTTTTTCCTGCTTCCCTCCCTATTTCTTTTCTTTTTTTGAGGTAGGGTCCTACTCTAGACCAGGCTGACCTGGAACTCACTCTGTAGTCCCAGGCTGGATTCACAGTGATCATCCTGCCTCTATATCCCACATGGGATTAAAGCATGAGCCACCACGTCTGGCCTGAGTTCTTTGTTGTATGCATGAATGAGGTTGTCACAAGGCAAATTCCTCAAAAGAATGAAAAATATAAGCCACAGAGTAGAAGAAAATGTCTGTAAAAGACTCACCTGATAAAGTACTGTTATCCAAAATTCAACAATAAGAAAAGAAAAAATAACCTGATTTTAAAATGGACCACTAGTGCTCATGGGATGGCTCTTGAGTAAGAGAGCGTGCAGCTTAAGCATCAGGGGCTCTTGGGAAGGAGATGACCAAGTCTGACTCCGCAGAACCCTTGTGAAAACTGGGCCAATGGCAGAACCGGGCTGTCTCCTAGGCTATCCATGGTCCCCTGCCCCAAGAACTGATCCAGACTACCCAAGGAGGAGGACATCTAGCTGATCGGGGATGGGGAAGAGGGGGATTGGGGAACGTAGATAACAACTTATTGTTTGCACATTAAATAATGTAACCCATTATGGACAATAAAAAATAATTTAAAAAAAAAAAAAGAAAACTGGGCCTGGGATGTCCAAGCACACGTGTAAGCCCAGGTCTCAGGGTGGGTGGGAAGTGGAGACTTAATCCCTGGGACTAGCTGAGGGAGAGAAGCTTCGGAATTGAGAGAGATCCCATCTCCAGGAAATACACAGCTGAGTGATAAGAGATGGACACCTGATGTCTCCTGTAGCCTCTGCACCCATGACTGCACGTGGGCACATCAGCACACGCATGTGCAGATACCACACATCACACGTACCACACACATCACGTCACACACACACAATTGGACAAATGACCTAAACACACATAGCCTGTCATGGGCTGGGGAGATGGCTCAGTGGATGTACCTGCGTTCAAATCCCTATACCCCATGTAAATGCTGGAAACTGTGGTGAGCTCCTGTAATCCTACTGCTCTTATGGAAATGAGGTGGAAGGGGAGTGCTGATTTGAAAGCCATCCTCTGACTTCCACACACGTACATACACTCATGCACATGGAGACTAAGTAAATCAATTAAAAAAAAAAAAAGATGGTCACTGGCCTGGGAATGGTGGTGCATGCCTTTAATCCCAGCACTCTGGAGGCCAAGGTAGAAGGATCATTGTGAGTTTGAGTCCAGCCGGGGACTACATAGTGAATTCCAGGTCAGCCTGGGCTAGAGTGAGACCCTACCTCAAGAAAAAAAAATCTGCAGGAAACTACAAATTTTTGTTTATTTATTTATTTATTTGGAGATAGGGTCTCATGTAACCCAGGCTGTTCTACAGCTCTAAATAGCCAAGGATGACCTTGAACTCCTGATCCTCCACCCACCTCCCCAGTGCTAGGGTTTCATTCAGGCTTGTGCCACCATGCCCAGATTATGTAATTCAAACCAAGAGCTTTGTGCATGCTGGGCAGGTGCTGTACCAACTGAGCAACAACCTAACCCACCACGGTTTTGTCTGAGATGCCTGGGCTGGCCTTGAACTTCTGCTCCTCCTCCCTCCACTTCCCATGTGCTAGGGTCATAGATGTGTGAATTGTGCTTGGCCAGAATAGCACAGTAAAACAACACTATAGTGCCACCCATGTATTTGAAAGGCCAAGTTTCATAGCATCCAAGGCTGTAAGGCTGTAGATAGTTCCTGGTGAGAATGCAGTATGTCATCTTGGTAGACAGTCTCCACTAAGCACAGTGTTAAAACATGACCCTGCAACGACACTCTGAGTGTTCGCCCAAATAAACTAAAGTTTATGTCTACACAAACACATGCCCAAGGTTGTTTTTCCCCAGACTTTATTGATAATTACCAAAACTTGAAAGACCACAAATGTCCTAGGTTGGATGAATAGGTCTGTGAAGTAGCCGATGGTGGAGTAAAAGAAATGAACTATCATGCCTGGAACGTCTACAGGGCAACCTTCAGCAGGTCTCTGCTGGTAATCCCAGCACTGGGAAGTCAGGAGAGGTCAGGAATTGGAGGGTAGCCTGGGCTACAGACACATCCTGTCTCAAAAAACCAATCAACCAAACCAGCCAACAAGCAGCTAGGTGTGATCCCAGGACGGGAGGAGGTGGAAGCAGGAGGAGCACAAGTTCAAGCACATCCTCAGCCACAGAGAGTTTGTGGCCAGCTTGGGCTACAAGAGACCCCATCTGAAAAACAAAACAAATCAGAAAAGCATATCACAATGCAAAAGAACCTCATGCTGGGTGACTGTGTGAGTGAGCGAGAATGGAAGTCTCTCTCTCTCTCTCTCTCTCTCTCTCTCTCTCTCTCTCTGTGTGTGTGTGTGTGTGTGTGTGTGTGTGAGAGAGAGAGAGAGAGAGAGAGAGAGAGAGAGAGAGAGAGAGAGACATGTTGAAAAGTCAAAAGGATGCAGAGAGCAGAAAGATGAGTAGCTGCTGGGGCTTCTGGGAAAGGAAGGGATAAAGTGGCAGAACACAAGCTCTCCAGAGCAACGACACAAGTCTGTTTGATTCGACCATGGTGGGAATAGTCATTACCTGTATGTTGAAACCCACAAAGTGTGCATCACCAGGAGATGACCCTGTGTCCACAGTTTTAGGTGATAATGAATTGTCAATGGAAGTCCAGTAATCAGAACAACTGTGACAGTGCAGGGGTGCTGGGAAAATCTCAGTACTTTCTGGTTAGTTTTGCTGTGAACTTAAAGCTGTTCTCAAAAAAGAAGTCCATTGTTAAAATAGGAGTTGGTCTCCCTTCCCCACTCCTCACCAATGCTGATTTAATTGGTTCTTGTTGGTTGGTTTGTTTTTCTTTTCTTTTTAAAAGTTAACCTATTTATTTATTTATTTGAGAGAGAAAGAGAGAGAAAGAAAGAGAGAAAGTATGGTTGTGACAGGGCCTCCAGCCACTGCAAGTGAACTCCAGATGCATGCACCACCTTGTGCATCAGGCTTTACGTGTGTACTGGCGAATTGAACTCAGGTCCTTCTGCTTTACAGGCAAGCGCCTTAACCACTGAACCATCTCTCCAACCTCTCCCCCCCCCTTTTTGAGACAGGGTCTTATTATGTAGGCCATGCTGACCTGGGACTCTTGGCAATCCTCCTGCCTCAACTTTCAAAGTGTTTGGTTTGGGATTGCAAGCATAAATCATCATTTATGGCTTTTAAATTTTATTTTATTTTGAGACAGGGTCTTGCTATGTAATTCTGGATGGTCTCAAGCTCATGGCAATCCTCCTGCCTCAGCAGACCCAGTGCTGTTCTGAGGTGAAGCCCTGGCAAGATGCTCAAAGGTCATTGCTGGCGTTCACAGGCAGGGCTGCGGCTCATGTGTGAAGGAGCAGCAGGCTTTATGCACTCTGCAGACAGCACCTGCTTTGAACATGCATTTGCCAGCTTGCAACCTCCGAGTCACAAACCCCTACTTTGCAATTAAGGCAGTTAAGCCAAGAGCCCAAAATGTTCTGGAACAAGAAAGCAGGCTCCACAGTGTGGTGCTTTCTTCTTTCTGCTGGCTGAGAGGAGCTCATCCACCCACAGACTGCCGCCTGCCCAGGGTGGGTGCACCTGCCATTGGCCTTTGCTTTCCTACTCTAGGATAAGAGAACAAAGCCTCCAGCTGAGGGATTGATGCCCACGTGTGTGGAGTCCAGGGTTTGCCCCTAATTGGGTAGAGGAGTTCAGCCAGCCATAGGCAATGCCAAGTGGGAAATGGAATGCCAGCCAGAGACTTAAGAAGCCCTTTCTCATTTCTTAGCTTCTGGAATGAGTATGGTCATGAACTTGATCCTGTACCAGTTAATGTATGCAGTGAATAGCTACTGTGTGCTTGGCACTTTGCACGAATGAATTCACTGAGCCCTCACAGCTCACAAGTGTTTGGAGAGACACAGACTGATGTGCCCTCACCATGATCACGCTCATTTCAGTTTATACCAAAGGCTGGCCAAGTGGTCCCCACAGGGAACTGCTTTTCTTTTGAATCCTTGGGTTCAGATCCCCTACTTAGTAGTAAGTATTAAAGCATTCATAGGAAGGAAGGGGCTCTTTCTGTGTGTGCCTGGATGGGTAAGTCTGGGCTGTTTTCCATTATGAGTGGTTGTTAGCGAGATCTTGGGAGCAAAGTTCTGAGAACGAACGCTGAAGGTTGCTGAAGATCCTCGCATTTTATTTCCGAGGAGGTGGGGTGGCTTTGAGGGTGTGCAGTGACAAGTGACCTGGGCATTCTTCAGGCATATGTCTCTAGTATAAACATGGAGATGGGGCACAGCATCGGCAGGAAGCAGAAAGGGAAGTGGGGCTTGCTTGGAGGCACCCGGCATGAAGGGAGAGTGCATAAGGAGAGAGCCAGCTCCCAGGTAGGCTGAAGGGGTCCAGAGATAGGATGCTTCTAGGTGAGGGCAGAGATCAAGCTGTCACCTGGTTCCTGGCAGGGAGCAGGGAGGAGCACTTGCCTCTGGCGGATCTGCACCACCTCTTGTGAGCACACCTGGCCAAGGACAGGAATATCTGGGCAGGAACAAGTGAAGGCAGAACAGGGCTTGCTGCCACCCGAGGCCACTGGTGACCGTCACAGCAGCTCTGGACACATCTCTTCTGAGGGCTTCCAAGGGTGCCAAAAGCGCTCCAGCTTCTAATTGTGTCACCTGGGAAATGAAAGCATAGCTTCAGCCATGGACAACATCATACATCCACATCCCTTTTAATTATTATTATTATTGCTTTTTTGAGGTAGAGTGTTATTCTCACCCAGGCTAACCTGGAACTCACCCTGTAGCCCAGGCTGGCCTCAAGCTCATAGTGATCTTCCTACCTCAGCCTCCTGAATGCTGGGATTTTAAAGTATGCATGATTTATTTTGAGTAGGGTTTAAAATGAGTTAAATCTATGCCCTTGAATGGAAGGATTGGATGGGAGCAACTTCAGGAAACTCAGTCTCGCGGAAGTTTCACTTCACCTATAGAGTAAGGGCCCCAGCTCACCCGGGGCCTGCCCTCCTTTGGTATCCTTGAGAGTTTCTTCTGACAAAGAGAACAGACTTCTATGCTTGTGCAACTGAGGAAATAGAAGTCTCTAGACGTTGGGTGGCTTGTCCAAAGTCACATGGACAGGGAAACATACAAACTATGCTGGCTTCCCATCCAGTGTTAACCAACTATGGTCTCCCAAGGTTCTTTGTGAGCTTTTATTTTACTGACAATTGATACATGTATACAGTGTGCTTTGGTTATATTCATGCCCCATTACCTTCTCTGGTCACCCTCTTCCTAACCTTCTCCTTCCCAACTATTCCCCTTCTTTTTTTTTTGGTTTTTTTCGAGGTAGGGTTTTGCTTTAGTCCAGGCTGACCTGGAATTCACTATGTAGTCTCAGGGTAGCCTTGAACTCATGGCAATCCTCCTACCTCTGCCTCCCAAGTGCTGGGATTAAAGGCGTGCGCCACCACGCCTGGCTCCCCTTCTATTTTGATATGTGTGTGTGTGTGTGTGTGTGTGTGTGTGTGTGTGT
Source organism: Zapus hudsonius (assembly GCA_004024765.1). Classification (NCBI taxonomy): domain Eukaryota; kingdom Metazoa; phylum Chordata; class Mammalia; order Rodentia; family Dipodidae; genus Zapus; species Zapus hudsonius. The sequence continues at coordinate 9,322 of PVHP010035509.1, forward strand.
GTGTGTGTGTGTGTGTGTTCCACTTAGGGTTGGTTGCATAAGCATGGGGGTGGGGTGTCACTTATGGAGCATGGGCAATTTACCAGTGGCTACAGCATTAAAGAACATGCCTCCTGATCCCCCCGTTCTGTATGAACCCTTAAAGCATATCTGTTCTGGAGCATTCTCTAGGAGGAGGTCGCACAGGCAGCCCATCCAAGGGCGTGGTGTTTCCTTATGGGGTTGCAGAAGACATTGGGAAAGACGTTTCAGAATGACGGCATGGTGTAAACCCCTAAAAGCATGAACAGAAATAGAAAGAGCAGGTGTTGTATGATACCTGAAGCAGGTGCATTTGTTCACAGGACCTTTCAGGAGACAACCTTAATGCATCCTGAACGAAGGAGAAAACCTTCCAGATTGAAGATTAGAGAGCTAAAATTAGCTTTTTGTGATGTGGCGATGTTCTCACTCATTTCCACGTCGTGGATCCCTCAGCCTGTGGAGTAATCGGGTGAGAATCACATACAAACACAGTCTAAAGTACCGATAAGAACCCTAAAGGTAAACAGTGAATTTCTGCTAATGGCTAAGTCACTAAGGTAAGATCCAGTCTAAATACACACCCTTGGTTAAACAGGGTTTCATGAGCTCCGGTTACAGTGGCTCAGGGAAATTTTTTCTTTATGCTTGTCAAGTGAAATTAATTATACATCTTCCATCAGTCAAGCTGCCAGAGATGGTCTGCTGAATATCAAGGGACCCATGGTTCCCCTACTGGGCTCCACACCCCCATTCCCTCCCTATGCAGATCATTCTCGGGCATATTTTGGTGCTCATAGGTAAAGTCTCTTGGATTTTCTAGGGAGTCAGAACTATGGTTTTTACTGATAACCTGTGAAAGTTTTCCTTTTCAAAATTTGACACTTGGTGTGTGCTTCAAGTTACTGACAAATATTTAACCATGGAGTGTATCTCAGACTGCTCAGCAAGCTGGAGCCTTGCAAGTTTAAACTGTTAAATGTTTTCATAGAGGAATTCAAATAACACAGGAATAATTAGAGTTAAAACAGAGAAAATAATTTTAAAATACCTTTATCCTCATCATCCTTTTAAATTATTGTTAGAATTTTAGCGGGGTGTGGTGGCGTATGCCTTTAATCCCAGCACTCTGGGAGGCCGAGGTAGGAGGATAGGAGGATCGCTGTGAGTTTGAGGCTAGTCTGGGACTACACAGTGAGTTTCAGGTCAACCTGGGCTACATAGAGTGATACCCTACCTCAAATAAACAAAAAAGGAACAACAAATTTTATTGGGCTTCCTTCTAGATGCATATATTTTCTCTCTCTCTCTCTCTCTCTCTCTCTCTCTGTGTGTGTGTGTGTGTGTGTGTGTGTTTGTGTGTGCATTTCTGAGACAGAGTCCCATTCTGTGACCCAAACTGGTCTCAAACTGGAGGCAATCCTCCTATCTCAGCCACTCAGACATGAGCCACTCTTCTAGGTTCTTGTTTTTTCCTTTTCCCCTGCTAACTATGTTATCAAACCTGTGAACACACAGTATTGGCCTGTGCAGTCTATGCCCCACTGTTATGATTTCATGCTAGAATGTGGCTCTTTCCTGCTCTAGGCATGGTACTCTCCCAGGCTTGCCTCTCCACTGGGCCCTGCAGCCACAAACTCCATAAACTTCTTATTGCTAAGTGACACGTTTTATAGGTAGACAAAGACATTTAAAGACTGCAATTAAGAATTTATCCTTTAGCCGGGTGTGATGGCACATGCCTTTAATCCCAGCACTCGGGAGGCAGGGGTAGGAGATCACCGTGAGTTAGAGGCCACCCTGAGACAACAGAGTGAATTCCAGGTCAGCCTGGGCTAGAGCGAGACCCTATCTCAAAAAACCAAAATAATAATAATAATAATAATAATAATAATAATAAAAGAATTTATCCTTTGGAGAATCAGATGTGATGGCTCACACTTTTAATTCCAGCACTCCGGAGGCAGAGGTAGGAAGATCACTTTGAGTTTGAGGCCAGCCTGGGACTACAGAGTGAATTCCAGGTCTGCCTGGGCTAGAATGAGACCTACCTCCAAAAAAAAAAAAAAAATCATACTTTTTCATTTCTGGAGAGATTGCTCAGTGGTTAAAGACACTTTCTCACAAAGCCTGACAGCCTGGGTTCATTTCCCTAGCACACATGTTACAGTCAGCTTCCTCGTTGCTGGTACAAAGAACCTGACCAAAATTAGCTAGTGGAAAGAAGGGGTTTATTTTGCTTACAGGCAAACACCTTAACTGCTGAGCCATCTCTCCAGCCCTTATTTTGCTTACAGACTCAAGGGGAAGTTCCATGATGGCAGGGAAAATGATGGCATGAGCAGAGGGTGGACATCCCCTCCTGGCCAACATCAAGTGGACAACAGCAACAGAAGAGTGTGCCAAACACTGGGAAGGGTAGCTGGCTATAACACCCATAAGCCTGCCCCCAACAACACACCTCCAACAAGGCTCCAATTCCCAAATAACCATCAGCTGGGGATCAAATATTTGGAGGACATAAGTTGGGGTGTCTGTGTGTTGGTGGGAGAGTGGTGGTGGAAGAAACACCTGAATCAAACCACCACAGTTGCCCCTTTTCTGTACTGTTTTTGGAAGACAGGGTAGCTCAGGCTGGCTTGGACTCACCATCACAGCCCAGTGCTGTCCTCTGAGCTCTCCAGGACACTGACCTTTGCTCAGGCTTACTCTCAGTCTGTTTCAGAGCTGGAAAGCAACTTAGCCATCATCCATCTGTGCCTTCACTTTACAAGAAAGGAGACAGAGGAAAGCTGGAAGAGGAAAGGCTTTGCCCAGAGCTGCAGGGCACCCCTGCTGTGGAGAACCCCTCTGTGTGCCCTGCTCAGTGTGACTGAGCTTGAGTGGTTCACATCCGCAGCTCTCCCAAGAGCCCCTAGCACTGCCCTCTCTAACCACATGAGTGCTTATTTTGTCTGAGGATCATGTCTTCTATGTTGTGGTCCCCAAGATACGTTGAGAAAGCACTGTGATTTTTTCTGTGAACATGGGAGAATTTCCCAAGCCACCTCTTCAAACCTGAACACTATCATTTCCTACAGAACACCACTGCTCTTGGAGCTGGGGTTCAGACCACTAGTCTGGGCCCTGGAGCTCCCTGAATTGATTACCTGCACGCTGCCAAGGAGAACTAAAACAACAACAGAAACACGTCTCCATTGGTCCAGGTCTTTGTCTCTTTAATCTCCTGCATAAAATGCCAGCCTTCATCATCTTTGGCTTTTTCTGAGTCAGATGCCTGGGTTTGACTCCCATTCCAAAGCCTTCAGGGTGAGCACCAAGGATGATACAGACACCAATGAAAGTTTGATTTTATCCTGTGTGCAGGGCAGGAAGAGAAGAAAAACCATGTGTTCTCGTATCCTAGGAAGACACATGACCACTGGTACTAAATTTGTGGTCTCCTGGGGCTGCAGCAAGAAGTGTGCCCTTCCCCTCTAGAGGGAGTTGATTGGTCCACTGAGATCTTAGTGACTTGGTGCAAGGCTGGGTGAAGAGGAGGGTGTTTGGATCACTGAGAGTGGGTTGACATTAATGCCCAGTTTAAGGGTAAATTTTGCAATATTGATTTGAATAAAAATGTGGAATTCTCGCCAGGCGTGGTGGCGCACGCCTTTAATCCCAGCACTCCGGAGGCAGAGGTAGGAGGATCACCATGAATTCAAGGCCAAGCTGAGACTACATAGTGAATTTCAGGTCAGCCTGGGCTAGAGAGAGACCCTACCTCGAACAACCCCCCCCCCAAAAAAAAATGTGGAATTCTTTGAGCAGTTCTTTTAGAAAGGTCTCCCATAGGATTATTAGCCCAAGCATGCAAACATGTTTAGGGATGTTAAACATAGTATTAAAAAAAAATTTCCCCTGGGGGTGGGAAGTGGGATTAAGACAAGGGTTGGCCTCAAATTCAAAGCAGTTTCCTTGCCTCATCTCCTGAGTGCTGGAATTATGGGCATGAGACTCGGTGACAGGACAAAATAGTTTTTAAACTTTTTATTGATAACCTCTGCAAATACAGACCATGTACCAGGGCCATAATCCTTTCCCATCACCTTCCTTTTTCCCTCCCTCAAATCCCTCTGTGGGAGTTTAGGAGACCCCACACAATGTTGCCAATCCTTGACCCCTCCCCAGTCAGAGCTTTGCCTGGCCTCCTACAGGTTCAAAATGGGTATCGTTAATTCTTGTTTCTTAAACATATATGTACTTCTTTCTGGTGCTTTTATTTTCTTAAACATGTATGTACTTTCTGATGCTTTCCCCCTCCCCCAATTCCACACCCCAAATCCCTAACAATAGTTAGGGTTATTTCTTCAGAGGGGGGATTGTGAGGGTCATGCAACTCCAGAGACAGCCAACCCCCCTTGAGTGGGAGGTGTCTCTCCAGAGCTAAAACCTAGGTGCTAAAACTGATTGGTCAGATATAAACCAATCAGTTGTCTCTCTGACTCACCTGGGAAAAACTTAACTTTCCTAGAAGAAAGCACTCTCTTCCCCACATGACAGGCTGGCAAATGGACCTCTGACTCCCCAGGGACCCTTAAGGGCTCCCCAGCCCCCACCACAGCTTGTGGTGGGGGAGGGACTGGATTTCTCTTCCACCTAAATCTTCTCTTCTCATGATCTTTCCCCTTTCTGCTTGTTTAGCTGAACAGCATAAGTTCTGTTAAAACTCACCACGTTTTCTCCCCACACTGGTGGCTGGAGAACTGTAACTCTCCATGTTCCTTTAAATAATAAAGTTTTCCACTATACCTTACTATCTTGTTGTCTATGATTTTAATTCTTTAACTTTATAGACAAGAACTCGGGTACTCCTTAAATTTTGGGACGAATTGGAATTTTTGCTGGGTGTTATCTAAATTCTAACCCCCAGAGCACCCTGTTTCACCTCCTCCACTGATTGTTGCAATTTGTTTAAACAAATAGGGTTTGTAGATACTAGAATATTGTATGAATTTCAAAGCATATCCATGGGGGTGGGCTGGAGATATGGCTCAGTGGTTAAGGTGATTTCCTGAAAAGCCTTACAACCTGGGTTTGATTCTCCAGCACCCACATAAAGCCAGATGCACAAAGTGGTTCATGTATCTAGAGTTCATTCGCAGTGGTTGGAGACCTTGATGTGCCCATTCTCTCTGCCTACAAATAAATAAGTAAATAAATATTAAAAAAAGAATGAGTCAAGTGTGGAACATACCTATGATCTAGCACTCAAGGGAAGAGGCAGGAAGATCTCTGCAAGTCCAAGGCTAGGCTGGTCTACATAGTTCTAAACTAGTCTAACCTACAGAATGAGATCTTGTCTTAAAGAACCACCACCTACCTGGCAAGGCTGTGCATACCTTTAATCCCAGCACTGAGGCTGAAATTGGAGGGTTACCATAAACTGAAGGCCAGCCTGAAGCTACAGAGTGAGTTTCCAGGTCAGCCTGGGTTGGAGTGAACCCCACCTAGAAAAAACAAAAACAAACAAAAAACCCCATCACCACCAGCAGCCAAAATACAACAAGAGAGTGAAAGCCTGGGTAGGAAGGAGAAGCCGAGTAGCAAGACACATGCTGTCTATGTATCCACCTCTTAGCAGGCAGTGTGCAAGTTAGTCACCACTCAGAAGTGACTCACACTCACACTCTGCAATTCCCATAGAGTTACTTTTCTAATGAAACCAAACCAAGCCAGTTAGCATTTTCTAAAAATTTTGTTTATGATTTATTTATTTCCAGGGGGTGGGTAGAGAATGGGTATGTCAGGGCTTCTAGCTGCTGCAAAGGAACTCCATCTGCCTTTACATGCGTACTGAGGAATTGAACCCAGGTTGTTAAGCTTTGCAGGCAAAAGTGCCTTAATCACTGAGCCATCTCTCCATCCCACATACAATATGGATAATAAAATAAAATTTTTTTTCGAGGTAGGGTCTCACTCTAGACCAGGCTGACCTGGAATTCACTGTGTAGTCTCAGGGTGGCCTTGAACTCACAGCGATCCTCCTACCTCTGCCTCCCGAGTGCTGGGATTAAAGGTGTGCACCAGCACGCCCGGCATAAAATAAATTTTAAAAAATTAAAAAAATTAAAATTTTTAAATTTATTTGCAGAGAGACAGACAGAGAATGGGTGTGCCAGGGCCTCCAGCTGCTGCAAAGGAACTCCAGATGCATGCACCACTTTGTGCATCTGGCTTTACGTGGGAACTGGGGAATTGAACCTGGATCTTTAGGCCAGCGTCTTCATGACTGAGCCATCTCCAGCCCCACACACAACATTTTAAAGTGACGCATTTTAAAAACTTTTCACACTGTTGTGGTGGCTCATGCCTGTAATCTTAGCACTTGGGAGGCTGAAGCTCGTGAGTTCAAGGCCAGCCAGGGTTCTACAGATGAATTGAGACATGATCTCAAAATAAACAGAAAAACACTGAAGGGTAAGTTTTCCCAAGGCCATTTCTTAGGCTCAGATTTCTCTCAGTTCACTTGGGCAGGTGGCAGTGGAATCCCAGCTTGGAGGACTGAAGTCACCCTGGGTTGCCTGGGGTTCCTGGAAGGCCAAGAGAATTCAAAGTTGACTGGGGACCCGCAGTGCTGGGGAGGGTGCTGCCCACTGCGCACACTCCCAGCCCAAAGGCGATACTTGAACCTGAGTTTTTGAGTTCCTTGGGAAAGTGCATATGAAAGGGAATGCAGATTTCTGCTAAAGAAGTGATAAGGACCTTGAGTAGCTCTGTTAGCATTTGCTCCCAGTGAAAGGGGCTGTGGCCTGGGGGCTGAATTATTCACAGTCAACTGGGCCTCCTCCTAGGTGCTACGTGTCTACTTCACTTTTACCTCAGTTTAAATAATATTATTATTTATTTACAAGCAGAGAGAGAGAGGGGGGGGAGGGAGAGATGGGGAGAGAGAGCTAGAAAGAGAGGAGAGAATGGGCATGTCAGGGCCTCCAGCCGCTGCAAAGGAACTCCAGATGCAGACATGGATACCCAGGTCCTTAGGCTTTGCAGGCAAGTGCTGTCACCACCAAGCCATCTCTCCTGCTCCGTGACTGTTTTTTTTTTTTACATAATTATTTTTGCCACTTATTTATTAAATTCCTTCCTCTCTTTTTTTCCTGTTTTGTTGTTGTTGAGGTCTCCCTCTAGCCCAGGCTGACCTAGAACTCACTATGTATTCTCAGGGTGGCCTTGAACTCACAGCAATCCTCCTTACCTCTGCCTCCCGAGTGCTGGGATTAAAGACGTGCACCACCACTCCGGGCCACTTTCCTTATTTTACTTCTTTTTCTTATTTTTGATTGTTTCTGTTTTTGTTTTTTGAGGTTGGGTCTCCCTCTAGTTCACGGCGACCAGTAGTTAGTTCACTTGTACCCCAGAATGGTCTCAAACTAATGGCACTCCTCCTACCTCAGCCTCCTGAGTGCTGGATTATAGGTATGAACCGCCATACCTGTTACCTGTTACCTGTTTTTTTTTTTTTTTTTTTTTTTGTAAAACCTCACTGGAGGCCAAGCTGGCCTTGAATTTGCTAATGTATCCCAGGCTAACTTCCACTCTGCTCCAGTCTCCTGAGGGCTGGAGCTGGGAGATGACTCAGTGGATAAGTGCTTGCTCCTCAGGGATAAAGACCTGGTTTTGGATTTCCAGCACCCACAGAAATGCTGGGTGGGAATTGTGGTCCCCCAGTACTCCCAGCACTGGGGAGACAAAGACAGGGGAATCCCTGGGACAAGCCAACAAGCCAGACTAGCTGAATCTATGAGCTCTGGAGTTCGAGTGAGAGAGCCCTGCCTAACTAAATATGGTGGAGATTGTCCAAGGCCTTCACACATGTGCACACACAAGTGTACCCCCCTACACGTGCATGCACACCCACATACACACACAGGTGTACCTCCCCCACACACGTGCATGCACACCCACCATAAACACACAGGTGTACCCCCACACACACATGTGCATGCACACCCACCATACATACACAGGTGTACCCCACACACACGTGCATGCACACCTACCACACACACAGGTGTACCCGCACATACTAGATGCCAAGCACTGACGAAGGCATTGAGGTTTAGTGGTAAATGAGACTGATGGCCCGTGTTCCTTCACTTTTCACTGTAGCAGGGATTCAGACAGTAGACGAGAAGTCACACACATTGGGTCATGTACCAAATGTCCTGAGAAATAGAAGTTGACACATAGATGTCACTGTCTTTAGCTGTCTGTGGCTCTGAAGATGGATCCCAGGGCCTCACACGTTAGGCAAGTCGGCTACCACTAAGCTACATCCCCAGCCCTTGGATTTTTCATTCCTTATTATTTGTTGAATTTTGAGGCAGGGTCTCGCATTATCTCAGGCTAGCCTTGAACTCCCTGTGTAGCAGAGCGTGACCTGTAGCTGCTGATCCTCCTGCTTCTTTCTACCTCCTGCTGGCATATTCTACCACACCTAGTTATGATGTCGATCTAACCCAGGACTCTACCAACTGAGCTGTATCTCGAATGCTTGTAGTTTATTATTTATTAATTAATTCATTTTTGTGAGACTGTCTCACTAAATTGCTCAATTTGGCCTTAAACTTTTTTTTTTTCTTCTAGAGGTAGGGTCTCACTCTAGCCCAGGCTGACCTGGAATTCACTATGTAGTCTCAGGCTGACCTCCTGCCTCAGCCTCCCAAGTGCTGGGATTAAAGGTTTAGGCCTTCTTCCAGCCCTCTGTCCCCAGCACACAGCCTTCTCTGTGTGGTCAGGTCTGCTGAGGTCAGGGTCTCCGGGACTGGCTCCTGAACCTGTGGTCACATGTACATATTGTAGTTCTTTTTTTTAAAAAAAAATATTTTATTTATTCATTTTCAAGCAGAGAGAGAGAGAGAGAGAGAGAGAGAGAGAGAGAGAGAGAGAGAGAGAGAGAGAGAGAGAGAGAGAGCGCTGCACCAGGGCCACCACCTTGTGGGTCTGGCTTATGTGGGTCCTGGGGAATTGAACCAGGGGCCTTAGGCACTGGAGGCAAGTGCCTTAACTGCTGAGCCATCTCTCCAGCCCCATATTGTAGTTCTAATACAGTATTATAGTACAAATA
>PVHP010035510.1:0-18464 GCA_004024765.1 Zapus hudsonius
GAGTTTCTGGAATGCCAGGGATCATCCCTGATGATTATATGACATCCTTCATAAAGACTTCTTCAGCTGATACTAGTCTGCTTTGAACTTCTATAGTAAGGGACAGAGTGGTGAGAGCGTCGTTGGCAGAGTGCTTGCCTGGCATACACAAGTCCTGGGTTTTGTCTTCAGCACCTCATAAGCCAGGTGTTGGTACCTATATTCCCACGGTCATAGCAAGTACAAGGCCAGCCTGGGCTACATGAAACCTATGTGAAGAAAAATAGAGAAAGAAAAAAAAGAACCTTCATTGGATCTTAATGCTGGAGACTAAAGAGCCACAATTATAATGACCCAGGGCTCCATAATGTCATATGACATCATGACTTTTATCTGTGTTCTTCTCTCTGCCCTGAGTACGCTACCTTCTGGACCCTTCCTCCATTTAAGTATTTACATATCATATTCCACTTGCTCTATTCCTGGTCCTCCTAAGCACAATTCCCTCCTCTGTGGTCTCTTGGTATTTGTTCATAGTTTCATTTTAATATGTGTCACATTATATTACAATAATTTATTATACAGGTATATCAGGGATGGCATGTTCTCTTGAGACCTTATGTGCTTCATAATAAATGAAGACCAGGGTTTACTGGCAGCAGGGTGTTCATTTTATTTAGACTCTGCAGATGTAACATGTGGCAGGTTTTATTACACCCATTTTACAGATAAGGAAATGGAGTCTTAAAAAGTTTATGGATCACTTTTCTCATGACTGTGAAGGACTACCTGGCAGAAACAATTTAAGTGAGGGAAGAAATGTGGTTTTTTGGCTCCTGGGTGAGGGGCTACAGTCCATTTTGGTAGGACAGACATAAAGGCTGGGTAGCTGAGTCCCTGTTGACAGGAACTTTCTTTCTTTCTTTTTTTTTTTTACAATTTTTTTTCTGACAGGAACTTTCAATGCTAGTGTCTCACATGGTGCTGACTGGGAAGTAGAGTGCTTGGCTGGGTGTGAAAGATCTACTGGCCATGACGCTCATCTCCACTAGCCATGCCTCCCACTCCAAAGGGTCTACAACCTCCCCAGACAGCACCGCTAGCTTGGAACCAAATGTTCAACACATGAGTCTATAGGGGACATTTCAGACTGAAGTGTTAAATAACTTGCTTAGGGCCACTCAGAGAGTCATCAGCTGACTGGGCGAATGCCAGTCAGGAAAGCCAGTGTTTTCCCTACTGCTCCATGTAGATAATTAACTGCAATCGAGTGGTTTGAAGATAGCCCTATGAGCTCAGGTGGAACCCACATTCAGCAGGACTGAGCATGTCAGAAGAAGACCGTTGCTTCTTCAAGGCCTGGGGTAAATGAAAGTGGCTCAGAATGGAAATTTGGAAACAATGGCCTATCACTGATCAGATATTAGGGTGAGACTCTGATGAGGCTGGGGATTACCTGGCTGGAGTAAGGTCATCATCCTCTGGATGGCAGCTCTATCAAATTCACCTGCTGCCTCCCCCTAGGGTGGCCACCCAAGAGGCCTGGGAGGGACTATGAGACCATATCAAATTCAGAACATCCATTTGGTAGAGTAGAAATGCCCTGATATTTGATCCCATTTACTTGAGTAAGACTTTATATCCAGGCATCTCAGGTTTTAAATTACATGTCAGAGGCAATTCTGCTCTCTGGATGTGACACGAGGGGCTGTCCTTTGGGGGGAGCCAATATGTGCTCAGTGCCTGGCATCTCTCTGACTTAAAGAAAGGGAAGAGTCTTAACTTCCCTCACTCAGCAAACCTACATTTGAACATCTGAGCAATACTAGGACCTGAGGTAAGGGCTGGGATCCAGACAGGACTAAGATATGGTTCTGGGGAAGGGAGTGGCTCACCCATGAAAAGGCAGCCATTTTTATGAGTCTTGGAAATTCTCCAGTCTCTGCTCTCCACTGGACTGGGGTTAGAGACATGTGTAACCTCCTGTTTACATGGGTTCTAGGTAATCAAACACAGGTGGGCTTAGACCCACTCATGCTTTCACACTTAAGCAGTAAGCATTCTGACCTACTAAATCATCTCTTTGTCCTCTCCCCTGCCCCCCCACTTTTAAGGCAGGGTCTCAAGAAGTCCAGGTTGATTTCAACTCATTATGTAGCCAAGACTGGCCATGAACTTCTGAAAAGTACAGCTTAATAGACCATTCTGGTCAGAGTTGAAAGACCTGAGTTCAGTAAGGACTATGGACTGTGAGGTTTGGTTTATGAGGGAGAGGAGGAACTTTGTCAGGACTGTGCCAGAAGCGGTTTGTGTGAGAGGCTTGCTGTATTTGTTCAGCCTGTGTCCTGGGAACCTGTGCAGGGTTGTTTTGCATAAAAATGAACTGGTGTGAGCAGATTGAGATGGAACAGAAAGAAAAGTCCATTCAGCTGCAATTGTTCGAGAGATTACAACCACTGAGATTGGGCCAGTTGATCTGCATTGGGACATCAGGAAGCATGCAGACTCTTGAAGTAAGGGGCCTGAATGCTGAAGGAGGTTTCCTGCTCTTCCAATTGGCTTTATTCCCCTCCTGAATTAACAAATTGGTAGCCCATCTGGTACCATGGAGTATAACAAATGCAGGAAAAGAGGGTCATTGGATTTGCAACATGGATTTTGACCAGGGGAAGTGTGAAGCGGGTGTGTTGGATTGCCTGCATGTAGTCCTGATGGAGCCATGAGAATGAACCATAGGTTGCAGTGGAGACCCAGTGAAATGCCAGGACTATGAATGGCTGCCAAGGAGAGCTGCTGGCACCAGATGAAGTTTTCCTGGACTGTGAGCTGCCAAGCTGGAGGGGCAGAATTGGAACTTTAGGAGACTTGTTACTGGTTAGAATTATTGGTCTTGGAGATAGAGTTCAATGTTGCCCTGCTTATTTTAAATCTTGTATTGGTTCAATCTGTTTTTTTTTCGTGCCCAGTGCTATCTTTTGCAGTATGCATGTTCTGTGCCATTATGGATTTGCTCTTTGGTATTATGGCTCAGTTGAAAGACAAACTGTGGAGACTTATGGAGTTGAGCTGAATGCATTGTATTTACATCATGTATGATTATCAGTTTGTGGGGGCCAAGGGTGGAATGTGATGGTTTGATCCAGGTGTCCCCCACAAACAAATGTGTTCTGAATGCACCCCTAGCTGATGGCAATTTTGGACCTTTGTTGAAGATGTATTGTTGGGGGTGGGCTTATGGGTGTTATAAGCCAGCTTCCCCTTGCCAGTGTTTTGCACAGCTTCCTGCCACTGTTTTCAGGGCTGTGGTGGGGCTGATGTTCACCCGTCTGCTCTTGTCTTCGTTTTCCCCACCATCATGGAGCTTCCCCTCAAGTCCATAAGCCAAAATAAACCCATTCCTCCACAGGCAGCTTTGGTCAGGTTCTTTTCCATGCAGCAACAAGAAAGCTGACTGCTGACCACAATAGCATCCAAGTGTCAAAGCTTAGTGTCTCTGCAAGCTTAGAATTGGATGTGCATGAAGGCAGATTGGGATGGGAGTAGGGCTCAGATTGGTGATGTGAATTGATGGTGCACTTAGTAACTGCCAGCCTGAATTAAACATTTTACATCATCTCATAATTTTAAAACTTTTTTTAGAGTTTTAGGTGACAAATAATAATTGTGTGTATTTATGAGTTACAATATGATCTTTGATATAAGTACACATTAAGTAGCGATTAAATCACATTTATTACAACATCAATCACTTCACACACTTATTTTTGTGGTGTGTACACTTAAAAGCTGCTCTCTTAGCAATTTTAAAATATATTACATTATTATTAACTATACTCATCATGCAATAAATGTCAAAAGCATTTCTTTTAACTGTAACTTTGAACCTTTTGATGTAGGTCACTGGATTTTTAACATGGTGCTTCCTAGGAGACAGTAAGTTCCTATTGAACAATCTGAGGCTTAGATGATTTCAGACAACTTCTCAACCTCACGTTATTAATCCAGGTCTTATACTCAGTGTCTGTCTAGAATGAGCTGTGGCCATTGAACCATTGGTTGTCAGCCTGGGCTGTGTAACATCAAGAAGACCCCAGGTGAGATGCAATGTGTGGTGATGGAGATGATCAGTTAAAAATTCAGAGAAGTAAAAAAAATAAAACAAACAAAAGCATCCAGTTATTGAGGTTAGATGAGTTAGCTACCTGATTCCCAATGAGTTTTAGACTGCTGTTCTAGACTTAACAAGGGTTGGGATATGAGTTAGAGGATGGGTTTTGTTGGGTATCATTGATGTCTGTCTCCATTGACCTTTCCTGGGTTATCAGACTTGCTGTGGTGACTGGTCTGCTGTTTGTCTCATCACTTTCTCATAGGTTTCATTTGGGCCCTGTGTGAAGGCTAGATATGGTTTGTCTTCTGCCAGGATGTCATCATCCAATGACTTGGTGGAATTGAGTTGTTCCCTGGCTCTCTCAATGACTTCTGAAAAATACAAACAGAATCTCGATCAGAGAGTGAGATCAATATAGGTTAAATGAGACATTATTATTTTGGTTAGCTCCTAATGGGTGTAGCTTCTGTAGCTCTCTGGTAGTGAGAATTTCCCCTAGGAGCCTGAGTTCTTGGTCCCCATAGGATTTTGCCATGGATCCCAGTTCCAGTTAAGGATTCCCAACACAACCCAAGGCAAAGGTCCAGAGATACTTAAGATCTCAACAATAAAGCAGACTTAAAACTCACCCACCATGATTCAGGGAACTGAGCAGAAGAGGGGCCGGAAAGATTGTAAGAGCCATGGTTCGGGGAGAATATCCAGAGATATTGCCCCCTTCAGCAACGATACACAATGGGGGAAGAAAAAAAAACAAGAAAGAAAAACTGGCTCCCTCTCGTGCAGTTCATAACCCCCTAACCCATGGACAGATCCAGTATGTGCACAGAGGAAGAACCCCAATGGGTGGGGGACAGAGATGAGGGAAACAGGGACACCTTCACAAGAGTAGCTCATACAGTGTGTATACTTATTTATAATAAAGGTATTAACCCTTCCCAAACACAAAAGAGAGGATGATTGGAGCAGGAGAGGAAACGAAGGCCGAAAATGCTTCCAAGATAACCTGGAACTATATCAGTCCTTCTCTGCTCCTAGTGTTTGTTGGAGAGTCTGATGCATAGAGATGGACAATTTACTCTAAATGATTCTCTGTATGATCCCTTAGGGAGGTAAGCAGAATAGTCCAGCAGATTTGAGAAAGACTCCCCCCACTGCGTAGGGAGAAGGATGTTCTCCAGGGCCCTTGTGCATATATCAGGTAGCAGTTCATTGAATTCTGGTGAGGCGCTATAGCTTTCCAGAGATCCTAGCCTGGAGCCGGGGGATGAAAGGCCAAATAAATGTTCTTTCCAGATCTTTCCTAATTTTTGAGTCTTTTTTCCACCTAGGGAGCCCCGTAATGACCACACGAGACTGGACAGCCCTGGGAGCCATCTCAACGCATCCTATTTATAGAATTCAGAGGTGAAAGAGCTAAAAGTTCATTAGTGCTGACACATTAATTTCTCCCACCAAGTTCCTTAATTTTTTTGGCATTTCCGTTCTCTCATCTGTGAAATGGAAATGCCTTCTTCTTTCTAGTAGGTTATTTTAAGGATGAAGTGAGGCAGGATGGTCTTACGGTCCAAGGCATGGGCTCTGGAGTCACATGGTCTGAGTTCAGATCTCTATTTTACTCAAAGCCTGAGTACTCCAAGGTAATTCACCTACATTCCCTTATTCCTTGTTTTGTTTATTTCTATGAAGTCAGAATAATGCTGACCTCATGCACAGACAGGGATGTTGTTGTTTTTAGTCACCTGGATGTGAGTCAGGACAAGGTCTTCCTGGTGTAAATAGGGCTCCACACCTGTGCTCAAGCTTTGGAAGTATCATTGCCTTAACCAGGAAGGCTTATCTCTGCAGAACATGCCTGATTAACAGTCCCCAGCAACGGTGTGCTGATCAGTTCCTGTGAATCCCCAGATCCCTGTCTGATGCACAATGCAAGAGATCAATTGACATCAGTGATTAGTATTACATCTAAAGATCAGCTTCTGAGGCATTGTACTTTAACCCTTGGGCAGCTTGTACTGTTTCTTCTACATATTGTGAGATATGCCTCCTGCTAAATATATCTTCATTCCACAGCTTGTAAGTTCACAGAGCAAAGTCTAAGCTCTCATTTACAACATCCCCAGCATGAAGTTCTTCTGGAAGTCTGATTGTTCTGTACTTCTTATTGGTCTTTCCATTTCCTCTTGTGGAGAGATAGAATCCATTTTACCGTCCTAAGAACCTGGGCTGTCCTTCAGACTCAGCTTTTTGTGCTTCTATTATTTCTGGGAATTTTGCCACCACAGCCTGAATAATCACAGGTCACTCTACTGGTTGGTGGTGCACACGTGGACCGATTACCTCCATGGCTTCACTGATGGCCAGCCAACTTTTAAACATGTGGATGAAAGCTTTGTAGACGAGCCATCCTCAGTGAGCTGTTAGATGCCCAAGACACAATAACAAGAGATCCACGGGATGAGCTATGCAGGACTCCCAGACTTGTAAGAAAAAAAAAATCAATGCTTACTCTTATGTATTCCTGAGGTTGGGGGATGTTTGTTATGCTGTGCTGTTGTGGCAGTCAATACCTGATACATGTCTGGGCTTATTGGATGTGTCCAGTCTGCCCTCATGGCAGACAAAATGCAATCTATTCTATACTACGAGCATGCTCCTTCCCCTCTGTCCTGTTATCCATCCAACTCTGCATTTATAAGCGTTTTTTCTTATTTCTCTTGTGCCTCGCTCCTAAGGCCAAAGCGATTTTCTCCTCTCTACCATTCTTCCTCTGTCCTCTCCTGGATGAGACCATGGGGACCAGCACAGCCCTGAGGCTTTCTCTCTTCTGGTCTCCATTTCAAAGGACATTTGATTCTGGCATTACCACACAGTGCTGGGCTTAATGACATCTTAGGACTCCCACTAGAAAAGCCCTGGTTTTTCCAAGGTTATATAACTTAGCTATATATGACTTACTCTAGAGTAAAACTGGCCAAACAAGTCCTACCGCCTGAAGGCAATTTTGATTTTTAAATTATAAAATAAATCATGTTTTGAGGGGTTTGTTTTTGTTTTTCTCTTTTGGCTCTAAACTTCCACAGTAGTTTTCCAGTGTGGGATTATTTATACATGGTTCTCTTCTCCCTCTAACTGTACTTGTTTTATAGAAAGATGAATCACTCCTGTCTGATCCAGGCTGCACGCTTATGTGGTGGGGGAGGGGAGGGGGAGCCTATGGACATGGAGAAGGTCAGTGTCACTCAGACAGTGGGCGAAGCTGCTAGGAGAAAAGGGGGAATTCACAGGCCATGTGGCTGTGAGGACAGTTTCCCCACACACCCCTGCTTACTCGGTCCTTGCTGTGGATTCTCTGTTTTTCTTATCAGACCCAGATCTAGGTTTCCTCACTAAAAATCTCTCTGTAGTTGTTTAAAAAAATTATTTATTATTTATTTTGCAAGCAGAGAGTTGTTTTTAAATTTTTTATTTATTATTAACAAGGAAAGAGAGGAGAGAGAGAGAGAGAGAGAGAGAGAGAGAGAGAGAGAGAGAGAGAGAGAGAGAGAATGGACCTCCAGGGCCTCTTGCCACTGTCAATGAACTCCAGATGCATGTACTACTTTGTACATTTAGCTTTAAGTGAGCAACAGGGAATTGAACCCTGGCCAGCAAGCTCTGCAAGCAAGTGCCTTTAATCACTGAGCAATCTCTCCAGCCCTTGAGTTATTTTAAAGATCAAATGTTACCTTATGGTTCCCACCTGTGGGTTGTGCATGTCTCAGAAGATGTAGTGTTATTGGTCTCACGGCCATGAGTGTTCTAGAATGGTCTACAGCGCAGATAGATCTGCTATCTCATAAATTCATGTTTGGCTTCTGGTCACATGTACATAGTCACCTTTGCACATGTGAAATGCTGTTTTGAAGAAAATGGCCTGCATTCAGTTGAAAGCATCTCTAAATTCACCATGGAGTTCAGTCATCATGCATCTCCTCCCAATGCATGTCAATTTATCATGGGGGAGAAAACTGACTTTGTTTATTTATTTATAGATTACCAAGGAGGCTTTGTATGGAGACCTGAAGGAAACAATGTCCAGGTATGAAGGTGTTAGGAAGCCTGGGCACTGGGCCCTTGGGAATGCTGATGGAACTGAGTGTTTTCCTCTGGAGTTTACCTGTGGAAGTTAAGGTGACAGCTATGTTGCAAACACGGAAAGAACAATAGCAAAAGAGTTAGTGGCAGGTTCTTGATTGGCTGGGAGTCACAGGCTCCAATCATGTGGAAATCCCATGGAGAAGGTGAAATCAGGGGTGACGATATCTCTGCTTATTGAAAGTTGCCCATATGTCATGCTTAATCTTTGTTGTCAGCTTGGTGAGCTTTTGAACCACCTGAGCATGTTTGCGAGGATGTGATGGGGATGTTTAGCTGAGGAGGGAAAACCAACATTGCATGTAGTGGCATTGTCCCATGAGCAAGGATCCCTGGCTGACTAAAACAGAGAAAGCTAATGGAGACCAGCATTCAGTCACTTTGTTTCCTGACGGCTGATGTGACCAGCTCCTCAGGTTCCTGCTGCCATGACTCCCTGGCATGAAGAACCATATCCTTTCACACCATGAACCAAAATAAACCCATCCTCTTTTAAGCTGCACCTGTCAGGTATTTTGTTACACCAGCAAGAAGGCAACCAACGCATCTCACGATGACAGGAATACTGTTCTTGGTGAGCTATGACTGAAGGAGATGCTGATTCATCCATCCTTGCATCTTCAGCCAGCCTCCAGGTCATGTGACCTCATTCATCAGTGCCTTGGACCTTCTTCTTCGACTCCTGTCGTGATCCCCAAAAGTTATCCAGCACCTTGGTCTCAAATCCGTCTACTTCCTAAACTCTCAGGATTCTTCATACTCCATGTTACCAGTTAGGTGCTGCCCTTCCCTGGAAGGAAGATTCTAAATCTTAGCAGTTCATTTTTTTCATCCACAGCCTTCTGTCTTTCCAGGTTCCTATCATGTTCCCTTCGCAGAGTTTCCAGTATTTTTTCTTTCACTTCCTTCCTATCTCCAGCCCAATCTTGCCCCAGTCTCTTTCTTTGCCAAGCCTCGTCCCCTCGGCACCAAGCTTTGTTTGATCTCCTTCTTGTCAATATTTTTAACTTCCTGTCACCACTCTCCTCCTACCTCATCTGCTCAATATCAATTTTGAGTATCTTGACCAACCACTCAGACTTGGAAAACAAAATCATGGATACTAGATCTGATCTGAATTAAACTTTGTTTTTCAGGGGAAAGAGTACTTTTGGTCATGAAAAAATTGGTTAGGGGGAAGCAAATGGACTTAATATTTGTTGATCCACTTCGCGTTATAGAACAGTTTAATGATTTTATGCGTTATTAATTAGTTGATTTAATAACCTCATGAAGTAGGTATTACTGCCCTCTTATTGAAACAAGGGGAACTGTGTTTCTCAGGCTTTGCTAGGTGGGAGGCCCTGTGAACAGCCAATATAAATTTCACCAAGGTTCAATTTCCAAGTTTACAGTTGCTCATAAAGTCTCCACGTCTCACTATCATCAGACAGCTGGGACTAAGATATTAGGATAGAGGCCCAGGTTGCAGATGTGACATAGACGGGAAGCAGTCTTGGAGTGAATGTGGATCGGTTTGCTCCCATGTTGCTGTGGTAGTTTGAATAGATGTCCCCCAATAGAATCAAAGGTTTATTATAATTTTAAATGGTCTCCAGCCAGTTCTGGCTGGAGGAGGTGTCACTTTGGCCTGGCCTCCTGGGATCTAGCCCTTTCTAAATTGGATGCAAAATACTAGGGATACATATGCAAAACAACAGCCGGAACCCAAGTCTGGCAATTCTGCCATTATGTGAGTTACAGTGTGCTTGCTTGCTTGAGGTGCTGGTGGTGGGTTTCTCTCTCTGCTTGCTTCTGTGAAAGGGAGCCAGCATTTTCCTTCATGTTTTGGAACTTCCCCTGGATCTATTATTTTCAATAAATACTTTCCTCCCTAAAATTGTACCTGGCTTGGAGATTCATCCCAGCAGAGTGTGGCTCACTACGACAGTTGCCTATTGGTAAACTTCAACAAATTGGGTAGGGATTTTTTTTGTCTTCAATTTTTTCTTTTGCACTTATTAACATTACATTTTATTAGATAAATAGCTTCCTTTCATTCAAATTACATATTTACAGCCCCAATATTTCAACACTTCCTACTGTATTTTTGCAAGCTCCCACTTGTAATACACGGGTACAAATGCTTTACCAATGGTTGTAAAATACCGTCGTCATGACCTCAGCCTGGCAGACAAAGCTGTCAAAATTCTTTCAGGACTGGATTTGGAAGACAATATTGGGTATGAAAGTGCTTCAGACTTCTTGAAATGTAAACCAGGTAGATACTGTTCTAAGGATATGTGCATCTGTTTTTTTCTAACTGATGGTGTAAATACCTGGTGACTGTTTGCTGAATAGGAATCTCTATCCGGCTATGAGCCCTAGGGACAAAAATCCAATAAAATTCACCTCTCTGCTCTCAGCCATCAGCACAGTGGCTGTCCCACAGGTGGGCACGAAGCATATTGGATGGAGCCACATCTCTGTTTCTTCTAAGAAACTGAGCACATTTGACTAGTCTTAAAACTTCTAGTCTCTGTTCCAATGTATCATGTGCACTGGACCCATACTGAAGACAAATTCCTTTTCTCTAAAATCCTCAATGGTTCCTCGTGAGCCTCATAATACCTGATAAAATACATTTATAAGGTAACTGAGTTTCTCAACAACTTGAATGAAACCCATGCTTCCCATGCCATCTCCTCAGCACCACACACTCTCTGGTTTCTTCTTTCTTCTCTCTGCAAGCAGACAAGCCTGCTTCTCTCTGTTCATCTCACCTCTCTAGCTGAAGGTGGCAAAAAAAAAAAAAAAGATTCTCCTACTAGAGCTATTCATCCTAGCCAGTAGGAGCAAGGCTTGCTTTTAAATGATAGGATGTATAGAAAGGACATTAAAGGAGAGAATCGACAGGATTTGGAGGCTGGTTATTGAGCGCAAAGGACAACTCAATGGTCAGACACAGTGCGACTACCTGGAGTTCATACAATTGCCAGAACTTGTAGAAGGCAACCATAGACCCTGCCCATTCGTTTCAGCAGGAGTCATCATCCTCCTGTTATCAGTGTGTCAGGGCTGAGGCTTGTAACCACTGGTGAGCACCAGAAGCGTTCATCTGTGGTACTGTCCCCATGAGTCAGAATCTTAGTATGCCAAAGAATTGGATGAGAGAGAGAGAGAGAGAGAAATCTCTTTATCACACATGTTTATTCATATCAGAGCAAGTTCAGGGGGTTGAGAGTAGGATTGGGAAGGCAGCCCTCTACCATGTGGCTAGGGAGATTCACAAGGGAATTGTAAAAGTGCACAGAATCACTAAAAGTGGAAAAATGCACACATTTAAAGAGGAAAAATATCTCCCCTCCTTCCTCCCCCTCCCCCTTCTCAGATCCAGCCAGTGGCAAGATGGCAAGTGGTCACCACCTGGACCCTCGACTCCAGAAGTCAAGAAAAGGAAAAAGCACCTCCCAAGCTTGAGCTTGG
Source organism: Zapus hudsonius (assembly GCA_004024765.1). Lineage (NCBI taxonomy): Eukaryota > Metazoa > Chordata > Mammalia > Rodentia > Dipodidae > Zapus > Zapus hudsonius. The sequence continues at coordinate 11,693 of PVHP010035510.1, forward strand.
GTTTTTAAAGATTTCCTTGGAGGAGGGGCCAGGGAGGAGTTTTTGGCAGCATGACATGAGGTCACTGTCAGAGGCCATATCCTATCTATCTATGGGGGACAGTCTTCCTCCTAACCTCTCTGAAGTGGAAAGCTATGGAGTCGGAAGCTATTGGGAGGTATAACTGCTCTGCTGAGTTCCCCCTCCCAAAGCCCTCCCTCCTCCATGGCTCCAGATAAACATGATGGAGAACAGTATTATCCCTAATTGAAAAATGGTTCCTGCACCTGTGAGTTGTAAACTCTCTGCTCCAATGGGGGCCTATGGCCATTTATGTGAAGGTTTCTAGAAATTCCTAGCCTCTCTGGGCCAGAGCTTGGCTCCTGCAGAGAGTGGAATGTTTACTGCTACCTCTCAGAGGGGTGTAAGCCAACATATGCACACTTTGATCTCTTTCTGTAGGGAAAGGAAGCGAAGGCACCTGAGCGCATAAAGCGGTGGTCCAAGTTCACATGCAGAGTTAGGCAAAGTTCCCCTGCAACTATTCATGGCTTACTCGTTGAGAAACTCATTTGGAAGGGAAAATTTCAGCAAAGGCTAGACGCCAAGAGATTTGTTTGCTGGTTAAAAGTGTGTGAACGTGGCAGTCGGTGTCTTAGCAACAGGAAATGGGAAGACTGGATTACAAGCAAGGGGCTTGCTTGCTTTCTCTGCTCATCTTGGGGATAAACAGAAGGGAAGATGCTGCAATACCCATTTTGTGGGTTTAAAAACTGAGGCTCTGTGGTGGAGTACTAACTGGAGCAAACGGATGCAGTTGGTTGTCATATCCTCTGCAGGCTGGTGTCCTGTCCTCTCCCCCATCACTGTCATTTACTCATTACATCCAGTTACTTTTCTTGTTGCTATGATCGGTAACTGACAAGAAGCAGCTGAGGGAGTGGGTCAGTTACTTTCTTATTGATGTGAACCAAAACCTGACCAGAAGCAACTTTTGCCAGGAAAAGTGTTTGATTCCACTTAGAGTTCCAGAGTGGAGTCCATGATGGTGGGAAAGGCATGGAAGACTGGAATAGGAAGTCGTAGTCACCCTAGCAAACAGGGAGCAGAGAGATAGACCAGTGAGCTGGGCTGGATTATAAAACCTCCAAGCCCACCCCTCCAGTGACACACTTCCTCCAGCAAGGCTCCACCTCCCAAAGGTTCCACAGGTCTTTCCAAATAGGAAGTATCACTTTGATGGGAACCAAGCATTAAACGAATGAGTCCAGTGAGGACATCTCACATTTAAGCCATAACATTCAGCAAGACTCAAAGTGCCTGCTGACTACAAACCACCCCTTCAGAAGCGTCTGACACTGATCACTATGTGTGAAGCCTCGGGTTATGAAAGGTAAACTGCACACATCTTTACCATTCTACTACGCAATCCTTTAGCAGAAACCATGGTCCAAAGGGGTTAAATTAACTTCCCCAAGGTCACAGAGCTAGTGAGCAATGTAACCGCATTGAGAACTCAGTTTATTCTGGCTTCAAAGTCCATGTTCCCCTAACTGGATACAGGGCCTACGTGATCCACCCATCCAGCTGGTAGATGTGAGCTTCTTTCCTGTATCCTACCCTCCTCTTTCTCACTCTTGGAACTTTCCAGAGTCTAAAGTGTATTTTCCATATGTCAGCCCTTCGCTGCCTAACTGGGTGGTTATTAGCTGATCCAGTAAATTACAATGTGCCAAGGCTTTAATCGAGACCTGATGCCTCTTGGAGCCCAGGTAGCATATTTGCATTTTAACAGCAGCTTTTAATTCAGCACCATTCACCTAAGCTTAATGCAACTAATATGCGGAGGTTACCATGTTCAAGGCACTTCACTGCTGGCTATAGGGAACATGCTAGAAAATGAACCTGAGCCTGGAGTGTCTCTTCAAAGGCCCCCTAGGCTACTGGGCGGCAGCAAGAGGGAATGTAAATACTTGAGTTAAATACACAGAATCATGGTGCCAAGCAAAAGATTTGCAAGCCTGTTATGGGAGCACAGAGGGGAGACACTTTGGTTTAAGTTAAATGAATGACTAAATGAATTAGAAATACAAACCTAAGGGCTTTGTTTCCTAACCCATGAAAAAAGAAACCCAAATCCAAGTGCAAGTGCCTAAGAGGAAACACAGTCTCACAGACGGGTTAACAGGGCTTGATTCCAAATGAACCACAGCCAGGGTCATGGCACAAGGGTCAAAACTCCTGCTTGAGCTCCTGCCTTTTGCTTTGATCCCTCTAGCTGGGTCTCCTCTGCCATGAGCCAGGGAACTTCACTCTAGCCAGCACTCCCCGGCCCAGACTGTGATGGTTAATCTTTGTTTGTCACCTTGACAGGCTTTAGAATCACCATGGAAAGAAATCTAGATTTTCTAGAGTAATTAGTTGAGTTGGGAAGACCCACCTCACCTGTGAGTGGTACCATTCCATGCTCTGAAGCTTCTGGACTGTCTGAAAAAGAGAGAGCTAGCTGAATGCTGGTGTTCATCGCTCTTGACTTCCTCCCTGCTGATGTGATGTGTGACATCCCCTGCTCCTGCCATGCTTTCTCCACCAGGCTGGACTTACCCTTGAAACTAGAAGACAAAATAAAGCCTTTATTTCCCCATGCTGCTGCTGGTTGGGTGTGTTATCCCGGCAATAAGAGAATAATTCATGCATTATTTGCAGGTCCATTCTACCAACACCCAGACCTCTACAGGAATGCAAAGTGATTACACCAAAATAAAATAAAATTTAATTTAATTTTAAAAATCCCTCAAACTCTGGCCAAGGGTTTGGTTCCCACCCCACCAAGCACTATTATTTCATATCCACCATACTGTGTCCTTCTTCTGTTCTGTGCTGGAAAAGGAACAGGGGCAAATTTGAGCACATGTCGAAGGTACTTGAAGGATGCAGAGGGAATTAAGGGATGGATAAAGGACCAGGAGCAGTTTCAGTGAGAAGATGAGGAGATGGGTCAGTGAGAAGAGATGCGAAGATTGAAGACTGAAACTCAAGTCTTCGGACCTCTGAAAGATATGCAAGAAAGGAGAACCATGTTTATTTCATTTTTTTTTCTAGAAAGTGGACCCAAATTTGTGGAACTTTGATAGGTTAAAGGTTAGAATGAGAAGACCGAGGCTTGGCTAGAGACTTTCTCAAAGATCAGAGCTGCTACTACGTACAAAGGTGTTTGAGACATGGGTCAAGGGTCACTTTTTCTGACACTTCTCACTCACCTTGGACAGCCTAGTTCCTTTTCTCTCTTTTTCTACAAATGTAGCCTAGAATCATAGAGCCGGTGGAGATCTGATCTTCTGGAAGAGACAGTTGTCTTGAATGACAGGGTTTTATAATTATTGCTGTCACACAAGAATCTGCCTAAGTGATGGTTTAGAGTCAGAGAGATGTGGTCAGATTCTTAAGGTATATTGATAGACCCATGAGGATTTCCTGATAAACTGTATATGTACTGTGAGACTAAAAGAGGAGTTGAGGATGATTAGAAGGTGTGGTGGTTTGAATGTACACTATCCCTGGTAGTGTTATGTGTTTGTGATTAAGCCTCATACTTGGTCCTCAGCTGGTGGAGTCTTTGGGAGGCTGGAGGAGGTGTGTCACTGAGGGCAGGTCTTGGGGTTTCGCATCCCAGCTCCATTGGCCATGCTTAGCTTAGTGTCTCTATTACTTCCCTGCTAATGTGACTATATGACAGCAGCTGTCTTCTCTTCCATGCTTTCCCTACCAAGATGAAGTTTTCCCTCAAAACTGTAAGCCAAAATAAACCCCTTCTTTCCATAAGCTAGTCAGGTATTTTATCCCAGCAATGAGAAGGTAACTTCTCTGACAGAAGGCTTTGGACATAACATTGCTATAGTGTAGTTGGGGAAGACTGAGTGGAATAGGTATTGAGGGAAGGGAGGTTTGGGAGGAGTTAGCTTTGAGATGCTTATGAGATAGACAAAAGTTTAGTTGTCACCGAAGTCTGGTATAGAGATACATATATTAGCATTGTGCTTACAGAGAATTCTCCCTCACTGTAGTTGTAATTCTACACTACAAAATTAGATTTTGCTTGATGGTGGACCTCATATACAATGGTGGTCCCTGAAGACAATATTGTCTAGATGTGCCAAAGCCTTCTCAGTTTCTATAAGTCCATTCTCTGATGTTCACACAATGATGAAGTTGCCTAATAATGCAATTTTTTCAGGACACACCCCTTTTGTTAAGGGAGGCATGATGATGCATTAGAACAATGTAAAGACATTTTTTTGGAGTTAGAATCTTAGCTCAGATCACTCTAAACAGTGAGCGAGGCATGAGGATGAGAAAAGGAGGAAGGGTTTATTTCAGCTTAGTTCCTAGTGCATCCATCATGTCCATCCATCAGTCCATCATGGTGGGGAAGGTGTGGCATCAGGAGCTCAAGGCAGCTGGTCCCATTCAGTCCACAGTGAGGAAGAAGAGGGCAATGAATCCTGGTGCTCAGAACTGTTAGCACTCTCTTCTTTTTATCCAGTCCAGGACCCCAGCCCACAGAATGGTGCCTCCCACAGTAAAGGTGAGTTTTCTTACTTCAGTTAACCTGATCAAGATAATCCCTCACAGGCATGCATGGAGGCTAATGTAGCCTACATAATCCCTCACAGGTGGTTCTAAGTCCTGTCAAGTTGACCATCAATAGAAACCATGACACCAGGATATCATCCCTGGCTGTCTTGTCCCTCAGCCTCACCCCTAAGTCAGTCACATCTTATTATTTCTATCTTCCATATCTCCCCAGAGTGCCCACTTTCTTCCATACCTGATACAATTATTCAAATCTCTGCCACCCTGTGGACCTCTGTGGCAGCTTTCCCTCTGTTTTTCCGTCTTTTATCTTGATTCCTCCAGTCCACTGTCTCCTCTCGAGAGCTGTAGTGAGCTTGGGGAGATTTGAGTGTGATCACTCTGTTATTGCTTAAAACCTGTAAGTTATCCTCCATTACCTTTAGGATAAAGCCAAGCCTCTGAGCAACGATGTGTTCATCCATCTGCCATTCTGCCTGCATGCTGTCTGGGCAATTCTTTTCCTGCTTATTCTTTATTCTCAGTCCCATGCATTTTCCTTCTGAAAACTTCCTTATCCCCTGTTCCCAAATCTGGGTTAAATAGCCTGTCTGTATGCTTTCAGAGTTCCTCAATATCCCTATAGGGCACTGATTTTATCACATCATAATTGGTTTCATTTGTTCAGGTCAGAATGACACAGAGGCAGAGAATCAATGTATTGCTTCCTCCTGCCTTGTCTCTGGATCATGGAAGGTTTTTAAAAAGTGACTGACTGTGTGCTGGAGAGATGACTGAGTGGTTAAAGGCACTTGCTTGCAAAGCCTGCTGGCCAGGGTTTGATTTACTAGTACCCACATAAAGCCAGACACACGAAGTGGCACATACATCTGGAGTTTGTATGCAGCAGTAGGAGGCTCTGGCATGCACACACACACACACACACACACACACACACACAAACACACAAACTCTCTCTCTTTCTCTCTCTCTCTCAAATAAGTAAATAAAAATATTTTTAAAGTGACTGACTGGACCCTACTGAAATGTGAAATGGGGGTAGGGGACATAAAAGTACATCCAAATGGGACCAATTTGCAATATGTTCATATATTAAACTTCTTGATTTAAAAAATGGAAGAGAGTAAGATATTCAGAAATGAGGTCAGAAGGATCAATTCTCACTGGTGTCCTTCTGAGAAGACTTGGAAAAGACATCATAAGGTGGGCATTTGGGCTATGTTGTTAGAGTAGACCTTCTCCCAGGGTCTGTGGACCCCGACAATCACCTGTGAGTTTTTCATTAAGCTTGTGTATTTATATGGCACGCAGTTCTATCACTTTCATTAGGTTTCCAGAGGGGTCTATGACCTAGAAAAAGGTTAAGACCATTGCTTTCAAAACACCAGACCATCAAAGGCGAACATCTCCCTGCTTTGAAGATTTGCTCACCATGGGGGCTTTGAAGCTGAAAAGGCCATTCTCAGAGGTTTTCACGTTCACACAGGGGGCCTGAGCTTTTTCTGATGAGGAGTTATTTTTGACTTCTCTGAAGCCTCCTGAGAATGGGCCTAGCAGGTGCAGGCAGAGGAGGGGGCTGGTTCTAAGCATGAACGATGGTGGGTGCCATTGGCCATGTCCACTCCCTGTTGGGAACCCTTATGCGCCTTAGAGACAGGGATCACCTCATCCAGCTGAGAGGTCAGGTCTATTAGACTTTCAGGAAGTTTTCAAAAAAGATTATTCCGAGGGCTTTAGCCCCAGTCCCGAGCAGGCACAAAAGGGTGCCAGACCCTGAAAATGGATTATGTTAATGTGATTGACAAGGACCCTCACAGAACAGGGCTGGGGGTGAAATTGGCTGGCTAGAGGTGAGTTGGTGGTTTGGGGAGACAATGCCACCTTTGTTACTGTATGTGTTCATACATACACACACATATATATATATATATATGTACAGATATTTATTTAGTTTTACAGAACTAATTGCTGTTTTATCAATGCACTCATTTCCATGCAATTTTAAGTCAACTCAGAATTGCACAGCACAACCTGTAGCCTCAGGGACCTTGAAATATCCAATCTATAAATAAGCCCTAAGCAAAATAAGGTACAGCTTCTGTAGACCCCAGGGGAATGCTTGACTCTCTAGCCATTGTTCAAGGTCCAGTCACATGCTTCCTTCAGTTAATTCATTCAATCATGCATGCACATGTGTGTG
>PVHP010035511.1:0-18378 GCA_004024765.1 Zapus hudsonius
GCAGAGGCAGGAGGATCACCAGGAGTTTGAGACCACTCTGAGACTACTTGGTGAATTCCAGGTCAGCCTGGGCTAGACTGAGACCCTACCTCGAAAAACAAAACAAAACAAAAAAAGTAAAAACAGTAATTGGGCTTGGAGAGATGCAGCACTTAAGATACTTCTTTGCAAAGCCTGATGACCTGGGTTCAATTCCCAATTCCCCAGTACCCACATAAAGCCAGAAGCACAAAGTGGCGTATCCATCTGAAGTCTATTTGCAGTGGCAAGAGGCCCTGGTGAGCCCATTTTCTCTTCTCTTCTCTCTTCTCTCTTCTCCTCTCCTCTCCTTTCCTCTTCTCTCTTTCTCTTTCTCTCTCTCTCTCTCAACTAGCTCTCCCTCTCATCTTGCAAATAAATAAAAATATTTTAAAAATAAAAAAATTAAAACTGTAACTAAGATATTAAAGGTTCTCGATGTCAAAAGAGACTTCATTTTAAATAGATGGACAATGTTAGCAGAAGGGAGAAAATTCCAAGAAAATACCAAAAAGCCAAGTAAGAGATCACAAACCCTGTAACATACATGAATAATGACTTAGTGTTATTACTAGATAGGATAGGTGAGGAAAGAACCTCCGAGCTTGCAACTACCTCAGCAGAAGCCTTCAAAACAGAAAAGTGAAAAGAAAAGAACAGGAAAGAATAAAAAGACTACAAAAAAAAGAGCAAAAACACCCAAGAACTACAAACGATGAAACATATTCATAATGAAAATGCAAGAAAAAGAAGAAAGAGAAGGGGGGAGGAAAAATGGCTGAAATAATCGTGGCTGAAAATTTCCCCCCAAAGTAATGTCAGATTCCTAAACATGTGCCACGGACCAGCTCTGCCAGAGTGCTGGGACTGAAGGATCAGGGCCTTGGAGAAGTGGCAGGGATTCAGCTAAGTGACAAACAGACACAGACTCAAGGAGAGTGTATCTGAGTGCGATTTTACTGAGCACTTGTCAGAGTTATAGACAGTTGATTATTGTAACAGTATTCTTTGATTATCCAGGCAGTTACAGTTTCTTTGAATGATTAAACCAAGAATTTCAGCAAGGTACATGAGAATAGACAATAGAAAAGCACAGATGATTATCACATAAATGGTTTTGATGCAAAACTGTGGTTAGTCAGTTCTAGGAATCTCTTTCTCAGTACTTTCCCTTAATAAGTAATTCTTCTATTGTAAGTCATTTAGGACTCTGTCAAAGTCCTTTAGTTGTTTTCAATCTCTCAATTGTTCTTAATAATGGGGGAGTGACTGAAGGAAAAACTTTATTTTTCATTTTCTCTTGGGAAACAAATCATCATAGTTTATTTCCTGTTTTCGTGAAGGTGGACTCAATGAACTAGAAAGAAACAATGAGTTAGAGCCATGAGCAGGTATTATGAAAATCAGAGCGATAAGGGAGCAGCTGAGAACACAAAGAATTGGAGGGCACAGCCTGTTCCAACGGGCAGACTTCCTTGAAGCAACTGCCTCAATTTCTCACACAGACTCCATCAGAGTTGGTGTGACAACCATGGATCCAGGAATCAGGATTCATGCTAGAACCATGTCTAGCCACATCATTTTCAAACCTCAGAAATTAAATCCTAAAAGCATCCAGAGAAGGGAAAAACACCTTACCTATTTAGGGACAAATCTTAGAGTTACATCTAGCTCTTCTCAGAACATATACAAACAATAAGAGAGTGGAGAAGAATATTTTAAATGTAGAGAGAGAAAAAAATCATTGACTTCTAATTCTATGCCTGAAAACTTACCCTTCAAAAGTAAAAGAGAAATAGGTGGTTCTCAGAAAACAACATTAACAATAACAAACAAACAAAAAACCTCAAACTGAGAAATTTGTTACATATGGCTTGCCTTGAGAGAAACCTCAGAAGGTCTTTAGAATAAAGGAAAATGATGTAAATCAGAAACCCAGCACTGGGGAGGCAGAGATAGGAGGATCACTGTGAGTTCGAGGATTCTGGTTCAAGATGGCTGACTAGCAGACATGCCACGTCCCTCGGGAAACAAGGGTCAGGGTTTTCAGCAGGGATCCAGGTCATTGACATAAACTGCAGTCACGCTCTGAGCTGCAGATACCTCCCAGCACAGGATTCTCACCAGTGGAAGCCTCTATCGAGGACCAGAACTCGCTGGAGGCAGTGAGTTGTCACGAACCGGCAAGCCCGGCCAGAGCAGACGCAGCCTCAGCCTCTGCCAGCTTCCCTCGGGTTCCCTCCCTCTGCGTGTTCCGCGCATCTATCCTGTCCCTCCCGGGCCCTTGAGTGTCTCTCATTTTCAACTTTTTTTTCTCTTTTTCTCTTTTTTCTTCTTTTCTTTTTCGCTTGTTCCTATGTAACCCCTTCCCCATCCTCCTGGTCTCCAGCGTATGTCCCACCCCTCCAGGTCCTTGCTAATCCATATCCTTGCTTAATTTTTGTTTTTGTTTTTGTTTTTGACCTGCTGACTGGGAACTGGAATCATACGTGGCCCCTCCCCCTAGTCCTTCAGGTCCCCTCCAGGCCCTTGCTAATCTATATCCTTGCTTACTCCTTTTTGTTTGTTTGTTTTGTTTTTGGCTTTCCTTAAGGAATATCCCATGGTCCTGGCATCTCCAACATCTGGGATAGAAATTGCAACCTGGGCTTCACCTTCATATTTTTATTCAGTGGCTTCTTAGTGCCTCCTTACAGGGACTCTGCACCTACCACACATTGCCTAACCTTGAAAGCTCTCTGGAACTATGGTGAAAGACTCTATGATCTCTTTGGTCTTCCATCTTTCATGCTTACAAAACCAGTACCGTGCAGATGACACAGCCATGCTCCCTCCAAATACACTTGCATTTGCCTCTGCCTAGGCAACTGTTTTCAAGCAGGGAGCCCCTTCGGCAGTATTCTCAATTCAGCATCTCACCTTTTCAATAGATTTTCATTCTAACAGATTAGAATCCTCAGAAGATGAGGTCCTACCCCTAGTGTCTTTCCTATTGTCCCAATGCAGAGCAGAAGGTACTCTTTAACGATTAAAGCCTCTTTTTTAGTGCACACCTTGGCTGCAACTTTAAACTATCTCAAACTCTTTTCTTTGAAAAATTGAACATGTTTTATATCTTTCTGTTCCACTTGTTTTTTCACTGAAGACCTGGGTAAGAGTAGTGAGAAATAACCAAGAACAACCTGAATGCTATCCTGCTTTGAGATTTTCTCCACCAAAAAATCTAGTCCCTTACAATTAAATTCATCCTCACTCAAGTTCTCAGGACACGGGCAGAATGCAGCCAGATTTTTTGCTTGAATATTGTATGAATAGCACCAAGCCCAGTTCCCGATAGAGTCCTTGTTTCCCTCTGGGAAACTGTTTCCCTTATCAGCTGGGCCTCCGTTATACCCATTTCTCTCAGCACTGTCTTCCAAGCTTCCATTAGAACAGCCTACTAACTTCTGCTTACATCATTCAGGGTTCATTTTTCTAGCCCAAAGTTTCAAACTCTTTCACATTCCTCACAGCAATGGCTCTACTTCTCAGTTCAAATTTCTGTAATAATTACTTTTCTTATAGTTGTAGCCAAATGCCTATAAGACGTAGCTTAAGAGAAGGAGGGCTTATTTCAACTTACAGTTCAAATTTATAGTCCATTATGGCAGAGAAGACATGGCATCAGGAGCATGACTCAGAGCTGATCACGTGGCCTCTCAATCAGGAAGCAGAGAGCAATGAAGGCTGATGATCAGCTCACTTATTATTCAGTCTATGACTCCAGCCCATAGAAAGGTGCTGCCCAGGGCTGGAGAGATGGCTCAGAGGTTAAGGCACTTGCCTCCAGTGCCTAAGGCCTGAGTTCAATTCCCCAGGACCCACATAAGCCAGACCCACAAGGTGGTGGCTCTGGTGCTCTCTCTCTCTCTCTTCTCTCTCTCTCTCTCTCTCTCTCTCTCTCTCTCTCTCTCTCTCTCTCTCTCTCTCTCTCTCTCTCTCTCTCTCTCTGTGTGTGTGTGTGTGTGTGTGTATCTCTATGCTTGAAAATGAATAAATAAAAATTTTTAAAAAAAAAGGTGCTGCCCATAGGGTACATCTTCCTACCTCAATTAAACTAATCTAGAAACTCCTTCACAGGGATTTGTTTCTTAGGTGACTCCAGATACAATCAAGCTTATAATTAAGGTTAACCATCACACATGTATTATTTTTAACGGAATGTGTCCTGCCTATGACAGGGTCTGGATCCCAGTAGGCATTCTAAAGTAACTAAAAAAATAAATGAAAGCACCAAGAAAAAAAATTGAATAAATGGTTGGAGAAACATACATCACATTTAGGAGAATCAAAAGAAAGCAGGAATGGCTGTATTTGTTTGAGACATAGAAGACTTCACAGCAAGGAAGGTTATCAGCTCATTATATAATGATAAAGGGGTGAATTTTCTAAGATATAACCACCTTTGACATACATGACCAAGCAATAGAGCATAAAAATACAAGAGCAAAAACTGATAGAAATGTAAGAATAACAAAATGAATCCACCATTTTATTTAAATGCCCCTCTATCAGAAATGGCCAGATCCTACAGACATAAATTCAGTAAGGACAGAATTCTGTTCAATACCGTTAATCATTTAGGTATAATGGACATCCAGATACTTCCTGTGAGAGTTTCATGTTCTACTGACTGAGCTAGCCAGACACTCATAGACACTTCTTTTAAAACAGTAGAACACACATTCTTATGAAACTATGACCAAACTAGATCATATTAGAGTGTAAAAAGGCATGCCACAGGCTGGAAGAAAATATTAATAAAACACATATCTGCTAAGGGACTAATTCAAAATATATAGCAAACTCTTAAAATTCAGCAATATTAACACAACAATCTAATTAAAGAATGGACCAAAGGCCTTAACAAATTCTTCACCAAAGCAGATACACAGATGTAAAATAAGCATATGAAATTATGCTTCTCATACGTAACTATGAAAATGCAAATTAAGGCAATGAGATACCTCTTCATGCCTATTCAACTGGCCAGATCTAGAATACCAACCACCAAATGCTGGTCAGGATGTGAGGCAGCAGGATCTCTCACTCCCTGCTCCTGGGAATATCAGTGGGTACAACCATTCTGGAAGACAATGTGGCAGTTATCTGACAAAAGTTAATGAATACCATATGATCCAGCAATCAAGCTCCTTGGAATTTTCCCAAATGGCTCCACAAAAGCCGACACACAGATGGTTACAGCAGCTCTGTGTACAATTGTCAAAGCTTTGAAGCAACTGAGATCTCCTTTAGTAGGTGAATAGATAAACAACTATGGTGCTTCCCAACAATGGAGCATTAGTTAGCACTAAAAAGAAATGAACTATCTGGCCATTTAAAGATGCAAGGGAATTTTAAACTCATTTCTAAGTGAAATAATCCAATCTTCTGAAATGGTTGCATACCATTCACCTACCTGGCAGGGACAGAAAAGGGAAAAGTGAAGTACCCTCCTTCCCTATAACCAGGGATATCACCTTAACTGGGACAATGGTTCCCTCTACTTCTTCCTCCAGCCTGGTATGGAGTACTTCCATTCATACCCAGCATTCCCCCACCACAGGCTACCCAGCCTTCCCTGCATATCCTCCTGAAGGCCAGGAGTCACCTTTACTCCTTCCAGCTCAGTATCCTTATTCTAGTGGCTTTCCTCCAATGGGAGAAGGTGCCTGTCTACCAGCCCCAAGTGGCAGCTACCCAGTCACTGAAGGCTACCCTGAACCTGAAAGTTATCCAGCCTCTGGAAGCTATCCCGGTGCCCCACAACCAGGAGGAGATCCATTCTACCTGGAGTTCCTCCAGACCAAGGATTTGGAACACACCTAGTGGAGCAAGCTTCACTGGGTATCCACAGTCACTTTAACAGTTTTATGGTGATGGACCATCCAGGTCACTGTCCTTGATGGCTTTCCTAGATGACAGCTCCATATGTTAGCCAGCCTGCTTCCATGACTCAGAACATTAAAGGGACAGTCTGTCCAGCTGCCATCTTTGATACTATCAGAGATGCAGTCATTCTCCATAAAGCAATGATGGGATTTGAGACAGATGAGCAGGTAACTATGGGTGTTGTCGCCAATTATCAGAGGCAAAAAATTAAAGCAATTTTTAGGAACAAGTATGACAAGGATTTAATTAAAGATCTCGAGTCACTGTTTTTATTTTAATCAGAAATTAAAATTGTATAAAATCACAGTAATCTCTTTAAAAAAACCCCACATACCTAATTGAATCACATCTTTGATTAAAACTGTCTATGAAAACTGGGTGTGATGGGGCACACATTTAATTCCAGCACTCAAAAGGCAGAGGTTGGATGTTCACCATGAATTTGATGCCCACCTGGGACTATAGAGAGAGTGCCAGGTCAGCCTGTGCTAGAGTGAGATGCTACTTTGAAAAAAAGCAAATAAATAAATAACTGTCAGTAAGCAGAGGTAGGTGGTACATAGTCCAAACTCTCCATTTTCATGCAAGATCACCACCACAATCCAATCCCATTAAAATCCATGTTCCTAATATCTTCCTTCTCTCCCTCATTCTCTGTCTCCTTCCTTGTGGTCTGAGGACATAAGTGAAGAGAAGTAATCCACCAGATTACTAACCAAAGGGACAGATGAGAGGATGTTCTGGTTAGTTTTGTTTGATCAATCCATATAGATAATCTGAATCATGCTGCTTCTGATATTCTAAAACAAATGATCCCTTTGGCTCGGAAGGCTGTCCCTAAGGCTCTCTCTTTCTCTCCTCCAGCCTTGAGGGGCTCAGAAGAGGTGGCCTGCTATGTGGGCAGACTGTCAGATTGCCAGGAGTAACATCACAAGCCAGTACTCATTCATCCCCTATGTCTAATGGGGCTTCACCACAGCCTTCCCAAGAGAGAGGGGCTTACTGCAACCTGATGGAAATCAGAGGGTGTTGTCAGTTCTGTCTCTGGGGTCTTGGGACCATGTCAACATCTTCATCCCAGATCAAGCCACAGCCTCACACAGGAGCATCAGACTGCAACGAGATGGTATCTGACATGTTGTCTCATTTAGAGACAACAGCATGCTGCACAGAAAATTGTTGCTGCCTTCCATGGGCAGGGAAGATCTGTTCCCTAGGTGCCTCTAGGGGAGCACTTCTGGTATCAGGTATCACACAGCACTGCCCAAGGTGTCAAAAGCACAGCCTTCATTTCATAAAGTGTCTTGTGAGTACTTATACCATATTAAGCCACAGGTTCTGCTATTCATTCAGGAACAAGAGTGTGGAGCTTGAGCTGGGCGTGGTGGCGCACGCCTTTAATCCCAGCACTCGGGAGGCAGAGGTAGGAGGATTGCCGTGAGTTCAAGGCCACCCTGAGACTAGTGAATTCCAGGTCAGCCTGGACTAGAGCGAGACCCTACCTCGAAAAACCAAAAAAAAAAAAAAAAGAGTGTGGAGCTTGAGAGGTAAGGCCCCTTGTCCAAGGCTACCCGCTAGCCTCTGCAGGGACTGAAATTTAAATGCAAATACATCTTTTCTCCCCTAACCGGTGTACTCCAGAGAAAAGAGTATATGAAGAAGGAGAAACAGAAAGGCTTGTGTGAGGAAGGGAATTCCTGCCTGATAATGAAAACCGAGGCAAAAGCCTATGGCTGAGAAGGTCATAAACTCTACCAGGGAATTTACTACTGCTCTGGGGGCTAAAAGGATATATATGCTGCCCACCAGATTACCCTTAAATATTTATGCTTATGCTCATATATTAATGCTGCTTTTGCTTTTAGTTAAAGAAGCTTCTATTTTCAGGTGGTGGTGAGCACTGGGGAGACTTGAGGCTCAATAATATGCTGAGAAGAAGTGATAGTGGAGTGTTCAGCACTGAGTGATACATCTCTAACATACCCTCCAAGGCTCAGGGACCACTGTGCAAGAGCCAGAGCATGGGGAGGAGTGCCCTGGAACACTTTTCCAGACACAAAGTGGCAGTTGTATTTATGACCTCACAGTGGCAGCCACTTGCCTGCATAAGAACTGTATAATAAGAGGGCAGAAAAATGATAATAACATCAAAATAAAAGAGGGACTAGGTGGAAAGAAGCAGGGATACAGTGGGTGAGAGGGGACAGCAGAGGGGTGACGAAGAAAGGTGGTAGGAGGGAATTATGACCAAGACACATTGTGTACATATAGGGAACTTGTCAATAAAAAGTTAAAGAAAGGAATGAATTCTTAGATCAACTTGGAAAGCCTTGAAGTTGTTTTAATGGACCAACTCCTGCCTTTGCCATGTTACTCTTCATGAAATGTGGAGGAAAAGGGGGTTCCCTTAGTACAGCTTTGGGGCACAGAGAGGGATGGTTGGGAGGAAGTCATTGAGAAGAGATTGCATTGTGATGGTATAGAAGCTGGAGCAGAGCCGAGCAGTTCTGAGGGAAACAGAAGTCTTTGATAGCAGCCAGCAAGGGCTTTAGGCTGTAGATGTGGTTTATTTCTCATTTCCCATCACCTAACATGGGAAGACAACATAAATGAATAAGAGAGCAAATGAATAAGTAAACAGAAAACACACACGATACAGATAAAAGCATGGATTCCAAAAGTTATCCTACTGAGATCTGGCGCCATTTATCATACCATTTACAGGAGAAGATGCTTAGCCAAATATGGCAGAATAAGAGCTTTCACTCCCTAAACCAGTCACCTTTCCTGTGCATCAGCATCCAGCCAATGGTTTGCTCAGGCAGCCCGTCGGCTGCCTCCAACCACTCTTAATGAGATGTGATGCCTAGGGGAAGCAGCTAATTGCATGATGTTTTATTAATCCTTTCTCCATGAAATATTAATTATGAGATTTCACAAATACAAAGATCTGTGTGCTTTTTAATTGCTCAAGGGTTTTGGTCTCTTCAGATAAATATTTGAGGGTTTCCAATTGAGGGACCAAGGTGACAAGCATAATAGCAGGTCCTATAGGACAGCAGATGATAGTAACCCCCCCCCAAAAAAAAGCAGCATGTCAAAAATGCCTCCCCTGATTAGCTCGTCCCTGCCTGCTGAATTCTAGGGTGAATTCCAAAAACTGGAATCCAAA
Source organism: Zapus hudsonius (assembly GCA_004024765.1). Taxonomy (NCBI): domain Eukaryota; kingdom Metazoa; phylum Chordata; class Mammalia; order Rodentia; family Dipodidae; genus Zapus; species Zapus hudsonius. The sequence goes on from PVHP010035511.1 coordinate 9,122, forward strand.
GATTGAGTGAAACAGATAAAGGGTCCAAACATCTCAGTTCTAGAAGGTTGCAGTTGATACCAACTGCCCTAGAGCAGACTCCCAAGCACTACACTTCTCCTTGGAAGGATTTCTGCATGAATAAAAGTAGAAGGAATCCCCATATCCAGGATGTGATGCCAAAAGAAAGATGGATGCCATGGGTATGGGACAGATGTTTCCCAACAGGATATTCAGCCTGGTGAAGCGTAGCAACGATATGCTTCTAGGAACAAAATGGGTATCTAACATGTTCCTAGGAAGAGGAGGGGTCTCAGTAAACAGTGCCCCAAAGCTCCATACAGCATCTCATGGAGCAATGGCTCCCAGCAAAGGAGCCAGCCTGTAGGAGAATGGAAGCAATGGCATTTCCCTTGGGTTATGTGCAGGAGACAAGGAAGGGACGTTTCACTTCCTCATTTCTCTCTTCCTGTGTGTAGCATTTACCTTCTCATTGCTAAGACAAAACACCTAACCAGAAGCAGCTCAAGAAAGGGGATTTATTTCAGCTTATAATTTTGAGGGGAAGTTTCATCATGATTGGAAAAGCAGGGCATGAACAGGAAGATGGCTCACATTGTCACAGAGGAAGCAGCAAGAATGAGCTAGCTAGCACTGTAAGGGAGCTGGGCTATAAGGTCCCAAGGATGGCCCTCACCCAAGTAGCACACTTTCTCCAAGACTCTTCCTCCCAACAGTTCCACCAACTTGGAATTAAGTATGAGGCTTAATAACAAACTCATGAGGCTATGGAGGACACTTTACACTCAAATAACCACACTGACCCAAGATCCTTAATGAGATAAGCTTGGGAAAATGGGTATGGATGTGTTTTAGAACTTGACCACACATCCCCTTCTCAATCTAAGAGATGAGATTACAGCTCTAACCTGCATTGGAGTAAGAGGATTGTTCAAAGGATTTGAGACTGAATTTTTAGCAATAGTTAACAAACTAAGCTGGAACTTTCAGAATGAGTAGAACTTTCAAGTATAAGAAAGTTATAGAGGGCTGAAGAGATGTCTTAGCCGTTAAGGCGTTTGCCTGCAATGCAGAAGGACCTGAGTTCAATTCACCAGAGCCCATAAAAAGCCAGATGCACAAGAGGGTGCATGTGTCTGGAGTTCATTTGCAGTGACTGGAGGCCCTGGTGCTCCCACTGTCTATGTCTCTCTCTGTCTGCCTCTCTCTCTCTCTTTCACTCTCTCTCTCTCTCTCTCAAATAAATAAATAAAATATTTTTTAAAAAAGAAAGTTATGGAATGGAACAATTACTGTATTTACAGGGTAAATCATGCATAAAGGGGAGTCCAATAAGTGGATGTCCTCACCAATCCAGGTCTTGTCTCAGATCAGGAGCTTTGGCTTTGGCTTTTCAAGAAAGCAGAAGCTTGACCTCTGGTCCAGCCCTGCTACATGTGCATACACAACATTTCCTCAGGATCATATACACATTCAAGTTCTAGGACCAGGTATGGTAGAGGAAATAAAATATTCAATACTTGCATTTTAGTGAACTGGGATTCCTCTATAAATTGGTTACATTAGATAAGATGTGTTTGTGGTGTTATGATCAAAATTTGTAAACTAGAGAAATGTGAATAGCATGCCTTCTGGAATGACTCTCTCTCTCAACTTTCCTTGAGGAAATGTTGAGTCTATCTCCGAGTCCTCAGAATGCCCAAGACTTTCACCTTGTTCCTGGCAGAGGCCATTGTGTGCTAAACCCAACAGAGCCACCTTCTGCCACACAGAGTTGTCTGCACAACTCTGGGGTCCTATGGCCTAGAAGCCTGCCCTCCCCTAATAGTAACACTTATAAACACCAGAGTGAGCACACCAAGCTGCACATCTTGACTTAGACTTTGTCCCACATGGACCTGAGGGCACTGCAGCCTCTCTTTACAGTACCCACCAAGCATATCTCACAAGTGCATGGGTCTGGTCTTCTCAGCCACCATCGTGTTGCTCCTCTCTACTCTGCTTCCCAGCAGTGATCCTTGTAGATCCACAGCATATCATTCAGCAAAGCTGCATTTGAGATTTTCACTAACAGCTCTTCCCTGTAATCTGGGCACAGGCCTTCTGTAGAGAAGACATAGGACAATCCAATTGACAGACGCTAAGGGTGTTTCCCACACCAAAAACCATGACTTCTCAGAGGATACATTTATCTTTCATGTATATGTATGTATACTTATATAGGCACACATGCATTATACATAAACACATACAAATATATGCTAATAATACCCAGGTCTCAGAGATGTTTGAGAATTCAGTGAGATCATATGAATCAAGTGGTTAAAAGAACTGGGTCACTTGTTAAATACAAAATCAGTTGTGACTATTATTCTTACCCTGAGTACTAATGTGCTCTAGGATACCAATGGTAGATGACTTCTTAGTTTTCTCTCATCTCCAAGAAATTTATATAGTTCACTCCAGCTATCCTAAATTAAATGCAGTTGCCTTAGACTTTACAAATAAATTGAAAATAGTGAAATGATTGGTATTTAGAGTACTTTGAAACTCAGTAGCCTTGGGGAAAACATCATCCATAGAAACTAACATTTCTAGGCTGGGAATAGTATTAATTGACCTACCAGCAAATGCTGGCAGAGCCTGTATTTCCCTAGTGCAAGGTAGCCTGACAGGTGGTGAGGAGGAGACACAAGCAGGAATACTCAGGAATACTCACCACTCTTGGCACTCCCTCCTCTGCTTTCCCATAATGAGGCTGCATAGGTCAACAATGGCAAATGTTTAAAGATTATTTTTAAATTATATTATCCAACACTTACCCAGACTGGTCTAAGTTCTGAGCACTACTCTAAGAACTTCATATCCTAACTCTTTGTCTCATTAATCCTTTTGGAAAAGATATTATTATATTTCATTGTACCTACAGATTGAGAAACTATGGTCGAAAGATTGTACAGCTTCCCAAGACCACACAGTGAGGATGCAAGCTCTTACCACAATGTCATCCTTCCTCTTCCTCTGCCTACACAGCTGTCCCTCTAATCAAGGATATTGGCAGTGATGATGACAGTATTAATAACAGGTGAAAAACTCCTCACAGACAGATAAGTTGTAATAAAGACTTTTAGATGTCCTGAGCATTGGAAGGATAATGATGCCTGTATCTCCACACATCACAGAAATTGAAGATTAAAGTATCCAAGGGAAATGCATCACAAAAGTTTTGTGTACACTGAAGTTAAGATGGCTTTTTCCTAGATGCTATGATTGCAAAACTCTAGAGTCTAACAAAGCTGAAACATTTACAACACTTTTTCCATGGTCCCACTTGGCTGAAGACATAAATACAGATTTGATATGCCTTTGGTACACAAGGCAGGTCTCCCCTGAGAACAATGTCAATTCCCCTCATGCCCAGGCCATACATGTCTCTTCTACAGAAAGGCCTGTTGAATGACTGCAAACAAATTCTACCTGAAAAAAATGCTAATTTTTGTGAATTTCAGATAAACAATGAATAATTATTTAACATATAATATTTAACTAGGTCCTTATATCAGTTACTTTCTCATTGTTGTGAACAAATACCTGACCAGACACAACTTAGGGAAGAAAATGGTTTATTTTGGGGCTACATTTTGGAAGGGAAGCTTCATCAGAGCAGAGAATGGAAGGCTTGAGGAGGAGCAGAGTCAAACACGTCTCACATCATCAGGTAGGAAGCAGATGAGAACAGGAAATATGGCTGGGCCACAAAACCTAAAGGCCTGGCACCAGTGACCCACTTCCTCCAGCAATATTGGCTCAGTCTCCTAAAGGCTCCACAATCTTCCCAAACAGCACCACCATCTTGGGACCAAGTATTCAAACTCATGATCCTACAGGAAACATTTCACGTCCAAACTACGACAATCATTCCTGAGCCCTACAGCTTCCATAGCCTCATGATGTGAAGTGGATTCAGTCAAAGTCCCAATAGTCTTTAATAGTCCCCACACTGTTCAAAAGTTCAAAGTCATCTCTGAGACTCAAGCACATCTCTTAACTGTGAGCCCTGTAAAATCAAAACCTAACTTATATACTTCCAACACATGATGGCACAAAAGAAACATTCTCATTCCAAAAGGGAGGAATGGAATCACAGCAAAGAAAGATTGGACCAAGGCAAGAAGAATGAAACCTAGCAGGGCAAATACTAAACCTACAACTCCATGTCTGATATCTTGGACGCATGATAAACTCCTCTGGAATTCACAGACTTAGGTAGCTCCACCCCTTCACCTCTGCTGCCTGTAGCATACATATGGGTCTCATGGGCCTATAGCTTTTCTGGCAGACATTCTAAAGTTCTAGAATCTCCAACATCCTGGGGTCTCTTATAGAGTTCACCTTCACAACTTCACTCAGTCTCCTCCCAGAACCTCCTTCTAGAAATTCAATCCTTCCATCCATTTTCTGACCTCAACAGCACTCTGGAACAGTAGTAAAATACTCTGTGACCCTCTCAACCTTGAATTTTTCATGTATTTAAAGTGACACTGTCACTTTCCGCTGCCAGCTCTGGGTGGAAAGGTTGCAGTCTCAGTATGTTGACACTCTGGAACAGGAAACTCCATCATTTTCCCTTCAAGCCCTTTCTAACTAGAACCTTAAATAGGTTGTGTTTTGGCCTCAGGGCATCTTTCCTATTGTCCCAATACAGAGCAGTAGGCTTCTCTTTAATGGTGCTAATCTTCCTTAACAATTACAGCTGCTTTAACTTTAAACTGTGACATTTCTTTCCTTGCCAAACCACATTTTCCGTATCTTTCTCTCTGTATTTTAGTCTCTTTCGCTGTAGATATGAAAAAGAGCAATTAAAAGAAACCACACCACATATGCATTGTTATTCTGCCTTGAAATTCCCTCCACCAAGCACATTAGTCCACTATTTTAAAATTTAGCTTCATCCATGGGCAGAATACGTCTTGACTCTTTGCCAGAATATCTCATCAACTATTTTTAGTCCAGTTTGTGATACAATCCTGTTCCCTTCTGAAAACCCCATGAGTCAAATACCTCTATTGTCTCTCTTGGCATTCTAAAATGTGCTAATATCTCTGCTTACAACATTCTAGGGGTTCTGTAGCCCAAAGTTACAAACTCTTACACCTTCCTCCTGCAAACCAGTTTCAAATGCCTATAACCAGAAGGCCAGGTTTATCAGAGCAATGGTCCCACTCCTGATACTAATTTTCTGTATCAGTCACTTTCTCATTGCTGTGAACAAACACCTGACCAGAGGCAACTTAAGGAAGGAAAGGGTTAATTTTTGGCTTTCAGTTTCAAGGCAATGTTTCATCATGGAAGAAAAGGAATAGCAGCAGGATTGGGGGCAGAGTTGGTCCCATCTCACATCAGCAGGCAGGAATGGTGAGTGTGGTTTAGAGTGGAAAAAGGCTGTCAAAGAAGAGACATAACTTAAGCCAACTCAACATAAAAGCATAAAATACAATGGAATAGCACTTTCTGGAATTATGCAACCCAGTGACTGAGAGATGGAAGATACTCTTGGCAGGAAAGCCAGCATGATGAAAGGAACAGAGGTTAATGTGCCCATGGCAGAGTGGGGACAATGAGAAGGACAGCTGCCCAGAGATATTGATTATAAAATTTATCTAGAATCTCAAAGATCTGGAGTCATCTAGGAGACAAACCTCTAGTATGTCTATAACTCAATTTCTGTATTGGATAAAGTGGGGTGGAAGACCCACCCTAAATGTGAGTGGCTCCAGTCCATGGGCTGAGGCATAGACTGAATAAAAAGGAGAAATCCAACTAAGCAGCAGTACTCATCTCTTTCTTTTTCCTGACTAAAGATACCATGTGATCATTTTCTTCACACTCCCACCACGTGTCTTCTCCACCATGACAAACTGTATCCTTAAATTGTGAGCCAGGAGAAACCCTTCCTTAAATTGCCATTTTAGTTACTTTGTCACAATAATGAGAAATGTAATGAATATAGTCTCCTATCCAGCATCTCCAAATATCTTCCAGCCCCACAGTGCCCTTCAGGCTGCTACAACACCATAGCAGGTTCCTCCCCTCCTCTTAGCTTGCCTACCTCCTGTGTGATAAGGGCTCTGCTTGTCAGCCAACCCAGCTCTGCCACAAGTCCTTATATGTTGTTCTTCAAATTTTCCCAATGAATGTGCATCTTTCCTATAGCCTGGAAGCATGTAACCACTAGTAGCTGAAGGATGGAGAGGTGAGTCTGTGGTGACCATACATGGCATCCATCATCTAGGTCCCTGCGCATCCATGCGAGGCCCCCTGTACCCATGCCTGGCTTGCAGAACTATGGCCAGAGGTCACATGATGGAGGTGGAATCCAACTGTCAGTACAGTACATGAGACGAACACCAGATCCATGCTACCCCACTGTAGCCTCATTTCCCTGCCCCTCTCTGTGGCAAAACTCAATGGATGAAATGACTATCATAACTGTATCCACTTCCCTCCTTTCATCCTTTCAAGTTCGCTTCATCAGGCCCTTCCCCATCACTCCATCAAACCTGTCACATCAATTCCTCAAAGACCCCTGGACTTCACTTCCACTATTCTCAGAGCAGCATCTGAAAGAAGTATCATTATCTCCTTATTGAAACACTTCCCTGGCTTGCAAGAAAGCATACACTGCTTGCTTTTTCTTCCTCACTGATGCTCACCGTTGGCCTCCTTTGCAGTATCCTCCTCCATCTCTCAATCTTTACGTAACAGAGGCTCTTGGGTTCAGCTTTCAGATCTCTTCTCTCTCTAAACTCACCTCCTTGGAGATCACAACCTGCCTCATGGCTTGAAGTAGCAGCTCCCTGAACCCGGAACTCTCGTGAAATCTATTCTCACAAAATGAACTGCAAGTCAGATTTCCCAGGTCCTCAAACCAAAATCCTGAAAAGCACCCTTAAGCCTTTTTTCTGTCACATCCCATTTTAACACCCAGCATACCACCCATCCTCTTCAAGTCACAAATCTGAGATTAAGAGAAAATGAATTGAAAGGAGCAGGGATGGGATTGTTATTATTATACTTCATAATAAGAAAGGGATAAAAGAAAGAGAGATGTTTGTTTCACCTTCCTGCCAAACACTGGCCCACTAATTTCTTCCATTTCCTATTTGTTTTTTTAAGGTATAGTGGGAGACTTTATTATTTACGGGAACATGGGGAGTTGTTATTTAAGGGAACATGGGGAGTTACAGAGTTCTCCAGCCACCACTGTGGGGAGAAAAACATGGAGAGCAACAGAACTTATGTTGTTTAGCTAAACAAGCAAAAAGGGAAAAGATCATGAGAAGAGAAGATTTAGGTGAAAGAGAAATCCAGCCCCTCACCACAGGCTGTGGTGGGGGCTGGGGAGACCTTACCAGTCCCTAGAGAGTTAGAGGTCTTTCTTCTAGGCCATGTGGGTGAGCACCCATTTCCTATTTATGAGCGTGGTCCTAGTCAAAGGCAACCAAGAGCTTCAAAGAACCTTGAGGCTCCCTAAATCAGACAGGGGACCATTCAATGACATTAGAGACTATATTAGTTACTTTTGAATCATTGTCACCAAATATCTGCTAAAAATAACTCAAGGAGCTTGGCAGTTTAGCTCAGTGGTAAAGTACTTGCCTTGTGTGCACAAGGTCCTTGGTTCAAACCCTGGTACCACACAAAAAATATATATATTGAGAAAAACAACTTAAGGAAACAAAAATTTATTTTAGCTCACAGTTTCAAAAGGGTTGGTCCATGGACACTTGGCCCCATGGGCTTGGAAAAAATGTTATAATGTCATGAGCATGTGACAGAGAAACCATTTACCTTATGGCAGAGAGAAAGGAAAGGGAGAAATAGGAAGGGGTCAAAGATGAGACACTCTTCAGGTACTCACCCCCCAGTGACATGCTTCCTATAGCTAGTCCCCACTCCAAATTTTCTCGGAGTTCCCAAAGTTATGATATCAGCTAGGGACCTAGGCTTTAATGTGTGGGTTTATGGGAGACACTTCATATTCAAACCATCTCTGCACCTTTACTCTGTGTGCCCATGCTAGCCTATATTTCTCCACTCAGGATACTTGTCATTCCCCTTGTAATTGCCTCTTAATTGCCTTCTTTGTAAAAGTGCGTGTTGTCTGAGGATGCATCTCAGTAGATCCCTGTTCAGTGAATAGACAGGTGAAACCAAATGAGCAATGTGTGGTTACAAAGCCACCACTAAAAGAGGAGAGATTAAGAGGAACAGAGATGGAATAGTAATGTTTCATAATAAGAAAGAGGAAAGGAAAGAAGAAAGGAAGTTTGTTTCACCTCCCCACCAAAAGTTGGCCGACTAATCTTGGCTTACCCATGTTGTGGTTCTGCTAGCTGCTTGCAAGCTTTTGTTCTGCATTTATTCACTTCCTATTTTACCTCGCAGCTCTCGTGCAGTCTACACTTACCCTGTTCTCACCTCTCTACTGCCTTCCCACCAGTGAGGCCCAGCTCAGGCTTGTCTTCTACGGGGACCTTCCACCTAGCACTTATCTCTTCCTTCTATTATCTTCCAGCATTTATTTTGAATTATGTTCTGTGAAAGATCACTCAGCTTATTCTATTGGCAGGCATGTCTATGTTAAATGCTAGATAAGCAATAGCTACTGTTTGGATTAGTATACCTTTTTTTCCTTGACTAAATGGTAAGTTCATAGAATGCAGATCATATTATTTTCTTTCTTTTATACTCTCTCTCTCTCTCTCTCTCAGAGAACTTATTCTAGAGATAAACAGATACCATGTGCCCAGAAAACACTCCACTGAACCTGACTTGTATAAAATTATTACGGAAAACAAAAACACACATGGAGCCATAGAAATGGTTTCCCTGATGTAAAGAAGCCATGTTATCTCAAAGATGTCTTTAAAATGCTGCCCATTGCTCTGTCTCTGAGGAGGATGTGGTTTATTCCAGGAGAGATGCTGTAATGGATGGAAGGTGCATTTCTGCTGAGCTAGGGGTTATCATGTTCTCTGCATCCAGGCACCAGATTGATGGGATATGCCTCTATGATTTATAATACACTAATCTCACTGGAGAGTGAAGCACAATTAATCTTAGAATCTTGCAGCTTGCACTTAACAACTTTAGAACTTTCCCGACTTACTCCACCTGCATAGCAAGCATCTGTGCCTCCAGCTGGGCACTGAGAACAGACACTCTTCCCTGCAAGACAATGAGAGACTGTCTTC
>PVHP010035512.1:0-19521 GCA_004024765.1 Zapus hudsonius
CCGTTTTACAACCAACCAGTGCAAGGCTCACTGCCTGAGCCAGAAACAAGACAATCATTCTCCCCAACCTTTGGCCAGTCAGGTGAAGCTGAGTTAGCAGGACTGACTGCAGGGTCCCCTGGGTCCTCCGGGCAGCCTGCAGCAGCAGAGTCCAAACACAGGACAAGCAAACCCAGGAGCCCAGGGGCCATCTCCAAACCCACACAGGATCACAGTGAAGGCTGAATGAGCCATTCTACAGGGCAGCCTGGCCCAGGAGCTTGGAACACAGGACATGCTGTCTGTCCTCTCAGCAGCCCTCGCTGAGGACAAAGAGCCCCCACCCCCGGAGAGCCCCTCTCAGAGCCACACTGCCCAGCCCTGGATCCTGTCTCCAAAGATGAGATCACGACCCCTACATGTCCATCCTGCCAGGACCCAGGACCTGCAAGCATCATAGCATTGCTACCCTGGACAGCACCAGCACCCACATGCCAGCCCCTCCCCCAAATTCTAAGTCCTCACAATGTGTCCAGTCTGTTGTTATCTCAAGCTAAGCGATCTGCCATGGTCATGAAGCCAGCAAGGCCCCCAGATGTCTCCGCAAAGCCTGTGTCCCCTAAACTCCTGTTGAAGGGCCGGAAGACCAGGCACAGGGCAGAAGGAGCCTGGCCAGGGAAGCAAGGAAGAACCTAAGGGAAAGGCAGATAGACATGTGGCCACATCAGTGGTTCGCTTCCTCTTCTCCTGCCAGGTTTCCCCACTATTCCAAAGATGACCACACACTATGAGGACTGCCAACCCGATGCCCTCCCAGATGGAGGAAGAAAGTGAAGTCCAGAGAGGGAAGTAAAGTGGCCAGGCCCACACATCCAGTGTGACAGTGACCACACCAGAAGTCAGGCCTGGCTGTGACCTTCGGCCAAGACCTTTTGGGGCCTCAATTTCCTCCTCTGGAGAACAGGACCAAGATCCTTCAGCCAGCGCCCACCTAATCCCCTGGAGACAGCTAGGGCAGACTCCACCCTCGCTGCCCTCTCCAGATCCAGCACTCTGACCATAAACAGGAAGGAGAGTGGCAGAAAGCCAGGGCAAGGGGAGGAACAGCACGGCCTCAGGTCACCTGCCCCAGTGCCCAGCAGTGGGACCAGGATCCCAAAGCCACCGGGGCAGGTGGAACTCCCCCCCCCCCCCGCGGCTTCCTGGCTGGGATGGGGGGTGGGAATGCCTCCCTGAACTTCCCAGGAGAAACAGGGAAATGAGCCAGGCGGTGGCGCGTGCGCACCTGTAGCCCCAGCACCTGGGCAGGGGAGGCAGGAGGATCGGGAGTTCGAGGCCAGCCTGGAAAAGGCCGAAGGAAGAAGAAACCGGGAAAACAGGGAAGCGCGGCTGCTTGCTGAGACCAGGACCCGGGGGCCGCGGCCACTCACCAGGGCCGACCTGGACGCTGCGACACGAGAGAAGCCCCCGCTGGAAATCGCCGCCCCGGGCCCGACTCAGAAGGGGCTCCGACTCCGCCGCCATCGTCTGTCTGTCTGTCTGTCGGTCGGTCTGTCCGCCTGGGGACCCTCCAGCAGCGTGAGCCCCGCCAGCTCCACGGCGCAGGCGCGGCGGCGGGCGCTCGGGAGGCGGGGAGACCCGCTCCGAGATGACGCTCACCAGCAGCCAATGAGAACGGAGGACTGGTGAAGGGAGGCGGGGCTTCCGATGCCCCGCCCACTCTGGGGGGGGCTCCGCTTCTTTCCATCAGGGACCCGCGAGCTGAGCCTCGGAGTCGGAAACTCTTGGGTGAAGGGCATCAGGGTGTTGTGCTGTGGTTTGTTTGGCAAGTTTGTTTTGGTAAAGTTTGGCTTTGGTGTTTTTGTCTGTTTTTTGTTTGTTTCCAGAGGGCTTTGCATATACTAGGCCAAGAACTCTACCCCTGAACTGCACCCCAGCCTTAAGGTCTTAGCCAGCCTTTTACGACCACAAAGACCACCTGCAAAATCCTGATAGGGAAATTAGGAAAACTAAATATGATGAAGAATAAAGTTTAAAAACACAAATGGAGCTGGGGAGATGCCTCAATGGTTAAAGTCGCTAGCGGGCAAAAAGCCAGCCAGCTGGGATCCAACTTCCCAGTACCCACCTAAAGCCAGAGGCACAAAGTGGCACATGTGTCTGGAGTTCATTCACAGTTACTAGAGGCCACAGTGCACCCATTCTCTCTGTGTGTGTCTCTCTGCTCCCTGCCTCTCTCCTTACAAGTAAATAAGGGGACATGTTTTCCTAAGGTATCTCAAACAAGCAAGTTAAAAACAGCAAATGCCTATGTTTACTTGGAGCCAGAATGTTTGTGACCTCATCCCTAAATCTAAACAGTATACCTCAAAAGACTACCTTACAATTTCATTTGCAGAAGGATACTCTTTGTTTTTTTTTTTTTTTTTTTTTTTTGAGGTAGGGTCTCACTCTAGCCCAGGCTGACCTGGAACTCACTCTGTAGTCCAGTCAATCCTCCTGAATGCTAGGATTAAAGGCGTGACCCACCACCGCACCTAGCTGGAAATTCTTTGTTTGTTTGTTTTTGTTTTTGTTTATCAAGATAGGTTATCCCTCTAGCCCAGGCTGACCTGGAATTCACTATGTAGTCTCAGGGTGGCCTTGAACTCATGGTGATCCTCCTACCTCTGCCTCCTGAGTGCTGGGATTAAAGGCGTGCGCCACCACGCCTGGCCGGCTCTGATTTTTTAATATGTACTTAAATTTTTTGAGACAGTGTCTGGCCAAATTTTACTTAGCTTTAATTAATCTTTCAACCTTGTAAATTACATCCTGTGAGGATTGAGCCTTAGAAAGCCACAGGGTCGTGTGTGTGTGTGTGTGTGTGTGTGTGTGTGTGTGTGTGTGTGTAGCCAGTAAGAGGAGCACACTTTGAGCTGGCACAGGAGGCTAACAGAAGTTATTTCTATGGTGCCAACACCTTGAGATCCACATTCAAAGGCTGTATGTTGGCCAAGGGTGGTTCCAGTGCCGGGGCCACCACATTCCTTCAACTTGGCCCCTCCATCAGAACTGTAGAGCAGAACACAAACTTGACCTTTGTGAAGTATCATCAGGGGGAGTAAAGGCTGGCCTCTAGAATTCTATCCCATTGTCAAAGTTACAACTTAGTTTGTGGTCTTTATTTTCAGACACATTTTGCTATGTAGCCCAGGCTAGCCTCAAGCTTGCAATCCCCCTCAGCGCAGGGAGTATAAGAATGTACCACCAACTCAGCTTCTACTTTGCATGTTTTTTTTTTTGTTTTGTTTTTTTGTTTTTGTTTTTCGAGGTAGGGTCTCGCTCTAGCCCAGGCTGACCTGGAATTCACTCTGTAGTCTCAGGGTGGCCTTGAACTCATGGCGATCCTCCTACCTCTGCTTCCCAAATGCTGGGATTAAAGGCGTGCACCACCACACCCGGCTTTTGCATGGTTTTGATTTAGTCTTGTGATTGGATTACTTAATTCAGTGTCCTCAATCAACACGCGACTGTCAATTCCTTTTTAAGGCTAATATTCCATTACATGCGCATACCACATTTTGCTTATTGATCAACAAGTTGCTTCCACCTAGATATATTTTTCTGTGACCCTGCTTTCACTTTTTTCTGATACCCAGGTTTCAGTGCATGGGAGACGGGAGGGGGTTATAGACCCAGAAGTGGAATTGCTGAATCACATGATAATCCTATTTTTGTTTGTTTTTTGGTTTTGTTTTTGTTTTTCAAGGGAGGGTCTCGCACTAGTCCAGGCTGACCTGGAATTCACTCTGTAGTCTCAGGGTGGCCTTGAACTCATGGTGATCTTGCTACCTCTGCCTCCCGAGTGCTGGGATTAAAGGCGTGCGCCACCAAGCCCAGCAGTAATCCTATTTTTAATTTGGGGGAAAACACCACACTGTTTCACATGGTGGCAGTAAAACTTTACATTCTCACCAGTGCACAAGAGGGTCCAGGTTTCGACATCCTTGTCAACACTTAACTATTTCCTGCCTTTCCATAGGAGGCACCCAAATGCGAATGGTGTGGTATCTCACCAGGGTTCTGATCTGCCTTTCCCTGAGGGTGAGTGATGGGGTGTCTTTTCCCATGCTGGTCTCTGTGTGTCGTCCACGGGAAAATCTACTCAAGTCCTTTGTAGACTTTTGAGAAAGATTGCTTGGAATTCTGTTGTTGAATTTTAGAAGTCTTCTACATATTCTAGATAATAATATTTTATCAGACAGCAAAGCCGGGTGTGGAGATGCATGCCTATAATACCAGTACCTGGGAGGTGGAGACAGGAGGATCCAGAATCCAAGGTCATCCCAAACTACACAGCAAGTTTGAGGCCAGCTTGGGTTACATGAGACCCTGTCTCAACAAAAGAGTAAAATGAGCCAGGGGTGGTGGCACATGCCTTTAATCCCAGCCCCAGGGAGGCAGAGGTAGGAAGATTGCTGTGAGTTCAAGGCTAGCCTGGTACTACATAGTGAATTCCAAGTCAGCCTGGGTTAGAGTGAGACCCTGCCTCAAAAATACCAAAGCAAAAAATAATAGAGAAATATGATTTGCAAATCTCTTTCCAAATTCTACAGGTTACCTATTCATCTGTCTTTGTATGAGCATTTGCTATTGTTTTGGTTTGGTTTGGTTTTGGTTTTTCAAGGTAGGGTCTCACTCTAGCCTGAGGTAACCAAGGTCATAACATTGGTGAATGAAAGTCCATTTAAGAAAATGGGGCTGGTTGGGCTGGAGAGGTGGCTCAGCAGTTAAAGGCATTTGGTTGCAACGCCTGAAGGCCTGGGTTTGATTCCTCAGTACCCACTTAAAGCCAGATGCACAAAGTGGCACATGTGTCTCGAGTTCATTTGCAGTGGCAAGAGGCCCTGGCACACCCATTCTCATTCTCTCTCTCTCTCTCTCTCTCTCTCTCTCTCTCTCTCTCTCTCTCTCTTTGCAAAAAATAAATAAATATTTTTTTAAATGGGACTGGGTGACAACCTGCACAAGGGTAATGGTGACAGACTCCGAGGATACTCAGAACATTCCAAAGTAGAAACCCAGAGACTCTTAAGAGCTTAACACTAAAAGAGACTTAAGACTCACCCACCATGGCTCAGGGAATTATGCAGAAGAGGGGGTGGAATATTGTAAGAGCCACGGTGGGGGGAATATCAGAGGCATTGCCCCCCCCAAAAAAAACTGTCTGCTGCTCCTAGCCCTCTGTCCCATGAAGCATTCCAGCAATCCCACTGAGGAGGGTCTTCAGTGGAATGGGGGCAGGGAGGAGGAAAACAGTGGTACCAACACAACACTTGTACATACAGAGTTTCTACTTACTAATAAAAATACACAAGCAAAAAATGGGACTGGGGAGATGGCTTATCGATTAAAGGCAGTTGCTTGCACAGCCTACCGGCCTGGGTTCTATTCCCAGCACCCATGTAAAGCCATATGCACAAAGTGACACATGTGTCTGTAGGTCATTTGCAGTGGCAAGAGGCCCTGGAGCATACATTTTCTCTCTCTCTCTCTCTCTCTCTCTCTCTCTCTCTCTCTCTCTCTCTCTCTCTGATTAGGGGCTGGTTAAAAGGTGCTTGCTCCACAAGCCTTCTGATTGAAGTTTCCCTCCCTAGCACCCACATAAAGCCATACACGGAGTGGCACACCCCACAGTCTATATTGCCAAGAACCTACAGCAATGGAGGCAGTCAGGAGAATCCCAAAGCTCTCAGGCCAGCTAGACACTAGCCTTCCCAGCAGCAAGCAAGAGAGACCCTGTCTCAAACAAGGTGGAAGGAGAGGACCCCAAGGTTGTCCTCTGATACATATGCTGTGACAGACGAATATCTACACAGAGAGAGAGGAGAGAGAGAGAGAAAGAGATTAAACTCTCCATAGACTGTGTTAAAGGACATGAACCAGCAGCTCATAGAAAAGAAATATCAGCAAAGGGGCTGGGGTGTGACTTGGTCTGGCATTTCCTAGCCTGCCGGAGGCTCCTGGGTCTAAGCTCCAGCCCTTCAGAAGAGGAGGGGCAGCAGCTCCAGCTCTCACTGAGACTCACAGCCCGCAGACATTGAGAAGGCAGGAAAGTGCTCATCCAGAGAGGTAGAGAGAAACAGGGTGGAGCCACACGCTCACTCTGGTCTGCTGAAACAAGAGCGTGCATTTTTAAAAGTATTTTTATTTATTCATTTGCAAGCAGAGAGAGAGAGAGAGAGAGAGAGAGAGAGAGAGAGAGAGAGAGAGAGAGAGAAACAGAATGGGTGCACCAGGGCCTCCATCCACTGAAAACAAACTCCAGACGCATGTGCCACTTTGTGCATCTGCATCTGGCTTTATGTGGGTTCTGGGGAATTGAACCTGATCATTAGGTTTTTTAGGCAAGCGCCTTAACCACTGAGCCATCTCTCCAGCCCCAGGAGCATGCCTTTTAAATATTGACAGAAGTAAACCATTTTGTTTATTTTTATTTATTCATTCACTTTTTATTTTTATTTTATTTCTGGTTTTTCAAGGTAGGGTCTTGTTGTAGCCCAGGCTGACCTGGAACTTACTCTGTAGTCCCAAGGCTGGTCTCAAACTCACAGGGATCCTCCTATCTCTGCCTCCCAAGTGCTGGGATTAAAGGTGTACACCATCACCCCCGGCTCTTGTAGCCTAGGCTGGCCTCAAACACCCTTGAACTTCTGGTCCTTCTGCCTTTGCCTCCCCAACGCTGTAATTGCTGGCAGGCATTCCCATGCCTGATTTATGCCGTGATGGGATCAAACCCAGGGCTTCCTGCATGTAGGCAAGCACTCTGCTTACTGAGCTACAACCAGCCCCAAGATATTTTGATTTTGAGAAAAAGGAAGTGATGGGTGCACATAGCCACAGTGAGGTGTCTCTTTGCAACTAAAGAATTCTCTAGATGCTTCTAGAACTCTCAGAGGCCTGAATGATTTGGATACCGAAAGGGCTCAATAGTGTGGCCCCTTCACAGGGGGGAGCCTTGTCGCAGAGGGACCTCCACAGAAGGGACATCATCACAAGGGGATGGGGCCTCAGGGGGGGGCCTCATAACAGGGGGAGCCTCTCACAGGGGGATCTTATGGGGGAGACTTGTAACAGAGAGGACCTAGTCACAGAGGGGTCTCATCACAGAGGTGACATCATTCCAGGGGGACATTGTCACCAAGGGCTCTTATAACAAAAGGATCTCATCACAGGAGGATCTTGTCACAGAGGGGACACTGCCATGGGGACATTGTCAAAGGAGCCTCCTCACAGAAGGGACCTTGTCGGGCAGGGCCTCATCACAGGAAGATCTTGTCACAGAGGGAACCTCATCACACAGGGACATCATCACAGGGGTTCTCATCAGAGGAGCTTGTCACAGAGGGGGCCACCTCTTGTCACAGGGGTACCTCATTACAGAAGGAACTCATTGCAAGGGGATATCATCACAGCAGGACCTCATCACAGGGTGGCCTCGTCACAGAGGGCAATCTCATCAACATGGGGGGAGGCTTATCACAGACGAGCCTTGTCACAGAAGGGACCTTCTCACAGGGAGACCCCATCACAGAAGGACCTCTCACAGGGGGATCTCATCACAGAGGGAACCTCATCATAGGGTGGCCTCGTCACAGAGGGGACCTCACCACAGAGAGGGACTTTGTTATAGAGGGAAATTTCATGGGGGGGACTCTTCATAGGGAGAATGTCATTAAAGGGGGCCTCATCACAAGAGGGCCTTGTCACAGAGGAGACTTTGTTACAGAGGGACCTCTTCACAGGGCGGCCTTGTCACAATCTCACAGAGGGGACACAGAAATAAACTATAGAGAACAATGAGGCCCCGCAAGAGGGCGCCGCTGAGTCTGTCCCTAATTCAGCCAAAATGTCCCCTGGGGTGGAGACAGATGGTATCTAGGCTGTGTCCATGACAGCATTCCATAAGTCTGTCAACTAGTACTTCAAAGTGCCCCTGGGCAGCCCTGTCCTCACAGCAGCCCCATTTGTGGCTCTCCATCCCTGACTTAGAAACGAAACACTGAAGGAGCAATGCTAATCTCAGGGTGAGAACAGAGATGCCAACCTGACCCTTCTCCTTGCCTCAGTTTTCTCCTCTGTGAAGTGGGATCATACCAAACCCAAGCCTCCTATGCAGAGTGAGAGGGATCGTGGCTGGTACTTAGGAAACTGGTACTGAGTTCCCAGTCCTGGCTCCAAATGCCTACTTGGGTCTGGCTGCTGTGTGACGTCGATCCAGCAAACATTTATTGAGTACCTACTTCACAGCAGAGACTATTCTAGATTCTGTGGGTACAACAGGGAATGAACAAGGACATCTATTCTGTTCCTGCGGCTTCTACTCCTAGAACGGCTCGCTGTGAGACCCTGGGCACAGCAAACCTTTCTCCAAGCCAAGTGGGGAGAGAATCACACCCACTGCCCAAGGCCGTTGGGAGCATTCATGTCAGATACCGTGTATCAGGCTAATCAGTGACCAGGGTGTTGTCCATCCTCAGAGCTCCTTGGTCTAGGAAGTCAGACTATGATGGCATTTCTGGAGAGGAAAGGGAGATACTAAGGCCCCTCCTGCAGCAGACGGGGCCCCGGCCCTCCTCTAGTGCAAGGAAGAGAAGGCTGAGGCCTGGGCTGTGATGGGGTCTGCCAGGGTCTCCCCTGGATGAGCCACAGGTCCAAGTGAGGCATGCCAACATGCCTCTGTAACCCCTCCCCACTCAACCTCCCTCCTCTACCACTAACGCCCCCCCCCCACACACACACTGCCCTCTTCCTCAGCCAGAAAAGTCAGTCCTCTGATGAGGTGGTGGTGGAACTGTGTTAAAACCAAAGTTCCAGACCTTCTGTCCCCCTTCAAGTGCCCTGGACATCAGACTAATGGGCCTTCCCAATGGGGTGTGACAGTTGATCTCTATAGGCAACTTGATCAGATCAGGCACCAAGTAAGTGACACCCCTCTTGGGCAGGTCTGTGGGGCTGTTTCCTGACAGGAGTAACTGAGGAGGGAAGCTCCTCCCCCAGAGTCCTTCCAGTGGTAGCCTATATATAAAGAGCTTCCAGGCAAAAGAGCCCTTTGCCCTGCCTGCCTTCACCCTTGCTGCTGAGTGCATCTACCCTGTTGCTGGTATCTTTCTTTCGCTGACTTTGGCCTTCGGATGTGGACTGAAGCCCAGTGTGGACTGAAGCCCAGCGGCTACCTTGTTAACCCGCAGACAGTCCTGTTGGCCTGCCCAGACCATACTGTAGAAGCCAATCAAAAAAAACCCTCTAAACAGACTCATCCTATCAGTCCTGGCCCTCCAGGAGGGGAGGGGCAGGTTGGAGCGGCAGGGAGGAGGGGAGGGGTAGGGAAGAGGGGAGGGGCAGGGAGGAGGGGCAGTAGGACCCAGCTGATGTGCAGCCCACCTCAGCCCAGCAGAACCTGGCCACACCCAAATGGACAGACAGACAAGGCTCCTCCCGGTTTTCAAGTCTGAGCATGCCCACTGTGCCTGTGAAGTTACTGTCCTGTCAGGTGACTCCATGCAGACCTAGCAGTAATTCCTATTCCTCTACCTTCTGATTTTGGGGTCCCACCCACCTCTACTTTTACAGTTCTCTTCAAATGGATTTTTAAAAAATTTTTAGTGTCATTTTTGCATTCCTTTTTTAAAATATATATTTATTGTCCATAATGAGTTACATTATCTAGTGGGCAAACAATGAGTTGTTATCCCCAGTTCCCCAATGCCCCCCCTCCCCATCCCCAATCAGCGGGATATCCTCCTCCATGGGCCATCTGGATCAGTCCTTGGATCAGACCATGGATAGCCTAGTATTCAGCCAGGTTCTCCTGGCCCAAGTATGTTGTTACTGAGGGGTGCCATGCCTCTGGATAGTCTCCCCCACCACGGCTCTCACAATCTTTCTGTCCCCTCTTCCGCTCAGTTCTGCTCAGAGTCGTTGGGTGAGTATTAAGGCTGCTTTAATGTTGTGAGCTTAGGGGTCTTTGTGTTGAAAATCGCTGGTTTCTATCTCCCTGGCTTATCCTGTGTTGATTGAATGGCTGTGGCTATGGGTCCCTTATTCATCCTGACATTCTCTGAGGGGTTCCATATGGATCCTCCACGATATGACTGTGGTGGCTTATCTCTTGCCAGGATCTCAGGTATCGGCCTACAGTTGGTAGGGTTAGATAGGCCACAGCTCTCTCGCTGCATTCTGAAAAATACAAACACAATCTCCATCGGAGAGTGAGATCAGTATAGGTTAACAAATATACACAATTCTGTATTACCTAAATTCTACTTTTAGTAACAATCCTCTTGTCTTACCCTCCAAAGTGCTGGGATCACAGGCCCCATGCCTCAGTAAGACTCTATCTAACCACTGTTGCTGTGTCCCCTTAGTCATGCGCCACACTCTCCAGTGGATCACATGTCTGCCCTGGAGGTTGAGGGAGCTGTCATTTTCCTGAGTTCCAGATGAAGGGGGGACACTGATTGACAAAGACCAAGGGTCTTCCTGGAGCCACTGCTGGAGGCTTGGGAGATGGTGTCAAATGCAGCTGGAATGCCGGCCCGGCGCTGCTGGGGAAAGGGCCCTCCAGTGAGCTTCAGTCTCCTGGGCTTTGAAGGGATCCTCTAGGAAAGAAACCCAAGACCAAAGCGTCCAGCATACAGTTCATGGAGAGAAAGCCCAAGGGAGGCTAGAGGCCTCTTCCCTGCACCCTTCCTGGAGGACCTATGCATCCTCGCAGCTTGGAGTGCTGACACCTACACATACCGCTCGGTGGAGCTGCCCCAGCATCAAGTATAGGCTTACGCGGGTCTCTGTGCAGTTAGTTAGTTTTATGGACTTCATTCATTCACACAATTACACGTGCTTGAAATGAATAAATAAAATATTTTTAAAAATCACATTGTCAGCCGGATATGGTGACTCACACCTATAATCCCAGCACTCAGGGAAGACAGGTAATTCCAGGTCAGCCCAGGCTTCAGAGATCTGCCTTTAAAAAAAAAAAAAAGCATATTATCCGGCCAAGTGTAGTGCACAAGCCTGTAATCCCAGAATCACAAGGCTGAAGCTGGAGGAACACCACACGTTCAAGGACAACATGAGCTACAGAGTAAGAAACTGTCTAATAATAATAATAATAAGGGGCTGGGGAGATGGATCAGTGAATAAAAGTGCTGAACAGGCATACGGACCGGAGTTTGGACCCTCAGCACCCACATAAAGCCAGACACAGTAGTGCAAGCATCTATAATCTCCCTATGGTAAAATGGGACACAGACCAACACCCAAAGTTGTCCTCTCACCACACAGACACACAGACACACAGACACACACACACACACACACACACACACACACACACGGACTGGGGCTGTGGATGTAGCTGCTAGCATGTGTGAAGTCGTGGGTTCAATGCCCATCACTGCATACATGTGTGGTGGTACATGGGAATCCCAGCACTCGAAGGTGGAGGCAGAAGGATTGGGAATTCCAGGTCATCCTTGACTATGTAGTGAGTTCAAGGCCATCCTGTGCTACTCTCAAAAGAATAAAATCATGTCGGGCATGGTGGCACACTCCTTTAATCCCAGCACTCGGGAGGCGGAGGTATTTTAAAAATAAAATAAATTAACAATAAATAAAGTCACAGTCTCTTCTTCATCCCCTGTCAGCCTTACAGAAGATCATGTAATCCAGGCACAAAGCCAAGAGCTGGGGATCGCATCCTGCACCCCTGCCCTGGGGGCTGACCCCTGGGAAAGCCAGCTTCTTCCCAGCATTGGGTGGTACTCGCTATTTTGGGCTCCTTTACCATGAAATCAGGAATCTGGGGACACCCAACTGGCTTGTTATGTGTGTCGGAGGGCAGAGAGTCTGGGGCTGGGAAGGCATGCCTAGGGACTGTGGGAGAGCTGGCTCTGACAGGCTGCCTACGAAACCAATGAGGTGGAGGATTACAGGGCCTCCCTCGCAGGCCAGACTCCATTCCTCTGCACACAAATGTTCATAGGTCAGGAGCTCTGGGCACAGCAAGAGCTCTAGATAGCTTTTGTTTGTATGTATGTATATATATTTTTTTTTTGAGGTAGGGGTTTTCTCTAGTCCAAACTGTTCTGGAAATCACTATGTAGTCTCAGGTTGGCCTCAAACTCGCATGGATCCTCCTACCTCTGCCTCCCAAGTGCTGGGATTAAAAGCGTCCACCACCACAACCAGCAAATTTTAAGGCATGAGTTAGGAAGTGGGCAGGTGGGCCCTGCCCCTGGGGGAACCTCTGGGAGATGGTGCTGTAGAAACAGCTTCCAGGTCTCTCCCCCAGAGCCAGGGAGCTGGAGTGTCTTGCTGATTCAGTGCTGATTGCTCCTGGGATGCAAACCTCCCTGCCTCCCTTCTCTCCTTGCCCCCCTTCTGTGGGCAGCAATTGGCCTGTGCCTGAAGAAGGCAGGGTCAGGCTGAGACCTTTCTCAGGCACCCCTGTTCCCAGAACTCAACATGGGCCAACATCCCAGGGGCACAGCCAGGAATGCACACAGTCAGATTTTTCCCTCTCGGAAGGCCTCATCCATCCAGGAGACTAAAAAGAAAACCAGAGCAGCCCCGGACCCATGCCACAAGGGACTGAGTACAGCTCAACACAGTGTGGTCTGCACACACAACGACTCATCACTGTACATGCCCCGTCACAGGTGAACTCAGGAGCATTACACTACGGGAGGGAAGCCACATACTTGATTGCATTTACATGAAATGTCCAGGACAGACATATCCACAGGACACGAGGCAAATGAATGGCGGCCTCAGTCTAGGGAAGAGAGGAATGGTGAGAGAAGATGTGGGTGGGCACAGGGCTTTTCTGAGGAAATTACCCCGAAACTTGAAGGTGGTAGTATTAGCACAATCTTGTGGATGTGCTAAAAGCCACCTTCCCTGTGAGCTTCAAGAGGGTGAATTTTGCTGGGCATGGTGGCCCATGCCTTTAATCCCAGCACTCCAGGAGGCAGAGGTAGGAGGCTAGCTGTGGGTTTGAGGCCATCCTGAGACTACATGGTTAATTCCAGATCAGCCTGGGTTAGAGTGAGACCCTACCTCAGCATGGACCATGACTTCCCTAGAGAGACTTTGTCTTTCACGCTCCATGTACTCTGCCTGCCCTGAGACCACAGAACCATGTGAATCATTGCAGACAGCTGGCACAGGGGACAGCTGAGATCTCAGGTGAGGGTGTGACAACCCTTCCCACTTCCCTCTTTCTAGAAGAGGATGTCAACAGGCCCAATCTTGAGGGTCACTTGTGAGAGGCTATAGCTGCTTCTGATGAAGAAAGTAATGGTTGTTATCCATGTAATATTTTTCCTGGGGAAACACGAATACATGTCTAGTCACCTCAGGCCAAAAAGTGATTGCACCCTTACCAGTTCCAGTGAAGCACTGAGTTTATTGGGGTTACTAACAGAGCAGGGGGAGGGGGAGCTTACAGGATCGTGAGTGGTTCAAAGGCAGCTGCATCACTGAGAAGCCCACCCCAGCACAGGTGACTCGTCAAAGCTGCATCTCTGAGATGTGTAAATTTATTTATTTTTTTTGTTTTTCGAGGTAGGGTCTCACTCTAGCCCAGGCTGACCTGGAATTCACTCTGTAGTCTCAGGGTGGCCTTGAACTCATGGTGATCCTCCTACCTCTGCCTCCCGAGTGCTGGGATTAAAGGCATGCGCCACCACGCCTGGCCAAAGCTGCATCTCTGAAGCACCCTGCAGAACTTCCAGGCAGCTTGGCTGATCAGGGTCTCCGGGACACTTTGAAAGTGATAGGCAAGTGGGGCTGAAGAAGTGGCTTAGCGGTTAAGGTGCTTGCCTGCAACTCAGAGGGACCTGAGTTCAATTCCCCAGTGCCCATGTAAAGCCAGATACACAAGAGGGCACATGTGTCTGGAGTTCATTTACAGTGGCTGGAGACCCTGGCGTGCCCATTCTCTCTGTCTCTCTCTGTTTGCTCCCCCTCTCTCAAATAAATAAATAAAATATTTTATAAAAAAAAAAGTGATAGGCACCGGGCATGGTGGTGCACGCCTTTAATCCCAGCACTCGGGAGGCAGAGGTAGGAGGATCACCATGAGTTCAAGGCCACCCTGAGACTACAGAGTGAATTCCAGGTCAGCCTGGGCCAGAGTGAGACCCTACCTCAAAAAACCAAAAAAAAAAAAGTGATAGGCAAGTGGGAGAGTCTCTTCCCAAGCAGTTGTTTGACCTTTATATGACCTTAGGGAAGGGTTTTAACCTTTTCTCCAAACTTGGTGACTTCCCGAGTCTCTCACTCCCCCCCAGGAGGAAATATTTCAATTTAGAGAACATTGCTACACAACTCTGCCTCTCAACAGTTTATGGCTCCTGTGACCTTGGGGAATGGTCATGTGACCTTTTTAAGTTTCAGCTCCCAGACTTGACCTCTTGAATCTCCTGAGCCTCCCTCCAACCTTCAGGAGGGAGTGTGAGAATTCGGAGGAATTCGCAGTACGGCAGCTGTTTCACCAGCATCACAGAGCAGTGGGTTTGGGAGAGATGGGACAGCATGGCTTCAGACTGTTTTTCTTTTGTTTCTTTTCTTGTTCGGTTGGTTTTTTGAGGTAGGGTCTCTCTCTAGCCCAGGCCGACCTGGAAATTACTATGTAGTCTCAGGGTGGCCTTGAACTCATGGTGATCCTCCTACCTCTGCCTTCCAAGTGCTGGGACAAAAGGTGTTTGTCACCATGTCTGGCTCATTTTTTAAAAAATTTTTTTTTGGTTTTTCGAGGTAGGGTCTCGCTCTAGTCCAGGCTGATCTGGAATTCACTCAATTCACTCTGTAGTCTCAGGGTGGCCTTGAACTCACGGTGATCCTCCTACCTCTGCCTCCCCAGTGCTGGGATTAAAGGCGTGCGCCACCACGCCCGGTTTAAAAATATTTATTTATTTGCAAACAGAGATACAGAAGAGAAATACAGAGAGAAAGTGAGAAAGGATGGATGTGCCAGAGCCTCCAGCCACTGCAAACAAACTCCAGATGCATGGGCCTCTTTGTGTACCTGGCTTTATGTGGGTACTGGGGAATCGAACTCAGATCATTAGGTTTTGTAGGCAAACACCTTAACTGCTGAGCCATCTCTCCAGCCCTCAGTTTTTTTTTTCTTTGTAAAATATTTTACTTATTTATTTGAGAGTGTGTGAGAAAGAGGCAGAGAGAGAGAGAGAGAGAGAGAGAGAGAGAGAGAGAGAGAGAGAGAATGGGTGTGCCAGGGCCTCCAGCCACTGTAAACAATGAAATGTAATTACATACTGGAATAAAAGTTACTTAAGGTGGGCTGGAGAGCTGGCTCAGCGGTTAAGGCACTTGCCTCCAGTGCCTAAGGCCCTGGGTTCAATTCCCCCAGACCCACAAAGTGGTGGCCCTGATGCTCTATCTATCTATCTCTAGCTCTCTCTGCTTGAAAATGAATAAATAAAACATTTTTTAAAAAGTTACTTAAGGCTCTGGGAAATCTCAGTGGTTAAAGGCACTTGCTTGCAAATCCTGCCAGCTCAAGTTCAATTCCCAAGCTGCCCATGTAATATAGATGCAAAAAGTGACACAAACACCTGGAAACTCCAGGTGCATAGGCCTCTTTGCGTAGCTGGTTTTACATGGGCACTGGGGAATTGAACCTGGGTCCTGATTTGCAGACAAATGCCTTGACCGCTAAACCATCTCTCCAGCCCCTCATTTTGTTTTTTTGAGAGAGGGTCTCATGCTAGCCTTGAACTTGTTATGTAGGATGACTTTGAACTTCTGATCCTTCTGCCTCCATGTCCGAAGCTCTGGGATTACAGCAGTGTGCCACCATACCCAGTAACTGACAGAGCACCTAGGATGTGAAAACCACAAATTCATGGGTGACAGCCCACATGCAGGTAGGGTTAAGTCACTGGCCACTAAGCCTCATATAGCATCAAGAGACAAAGCGGAGAACCTCAGTACAGTGTAGGACTCTGCTGGACCTGAGGCCTGGAAGACACCCACCCCTCACTCCAGTCACCAGCAAGGGGCTTGCTGGGAAGCATGGTGGTCCCATCAGAGAACAGCACTCAAAGCCAGGAGGAAACACAAGCAGCATCCAGGGGAGAGAAAGCGAAAGGTCCAGCAGGGCGGGAGGAAGCTGGGATCTCAAAATGACAAAAGAAACTTGCTTCTGAGATAAAAACCCAGAACTGCAAACAAAAACAAACAACAACCACAAAAAGAAAAAAGACAACAAAAAAATAAAAAAACGGCAGGAGCCATGAGTGGTGGCACATGCAATCCCAGCACTCAGGAGGCTGAGAGGCAGGAGGATCACCATGAATTCCAGGCCACTCTGAGACAAGTGAATTCCAGGTCAGCCTAGGCTAGAGGGAGACCCTACCTGGAAACAAAAACAAAACAAATATACAAATGAAAACAACAAAACCAAAACAACTGCAGGGTAGACTCCAGGCAGACAGGGCAGAAGCAGGAGGGAAAAGAGGCTTGGTTAAGAGTGAGACAGGCTCAGAGGGTGTGATGGTTAGGTTTTGTTGTCAACTTGATCTTTTTTTAATTCTCTTGGGAGGGTCTCTGTTGTTCATAGGAAGGCAGCCTCTCAGTAGGGGGGCAGGATGTAAGGAAGCTCAGGGGAGCTAGAAATGAACATCCCTTCTTGTGAGGGCAGTGCAGGAAGGAAATTCCAGAGATTCAGGGAGTCAACATGTCTGGGAAAGGTTTGCAGGACCCCACCCTGAGGCTATATAAAGGGAAAGAAATCTTCCTCCACCTCCCCCCACCTGTTTGCTGTTGTGTGTGTGTGTGGTGTTGGTGATGGTTTTCTTTCTCTGCTTGGACCTGAAAGGGGGCGGCCTCTTTCACTGTTATGGAACTTCCATTATACGGGCTGGGGAGGCTAAAGGCACTTGCTCACAAAGCCCGCTGGCCTAGGTTCAATTCCCCAAAACCATGTAAAGTTAGATGTACATTCTAGTTCTCTCTCTCTCTCTCTCTCTCTCTCTCTCTCTCTCTCTCTCTCTCTCTCTCCTTACAAATAAAAATATTTTAGGGGGCAGAGAGATGGCTCAGAAGTTAAATTAATTTGTTTGAAAAACCTGATGGCCCAGGTTTGCTTCTTCAATACCCATGTAAAACCAGATGTGCAAACGGGCGCATGCACCTGGAGTTTGTTTTCAGTGGCTAGAAGCTCTGGTGTGCCCATCCCCCCTTACAAATAAATAAAAATAATTTTAGAACCAGCATAGTGGCACACACCTTTAATCCCAACACTCGGGAGGCAGAGATGAGAGTTCAAGGTCAGCCTGGGCCTTCAGAGTGAGTCCCAAGTCAGCCTGGGCTAGAGTGAGACCCTATCTGGAAAAAAACATGAAAAAATGATGAAGGGTGTGTGCGTGCCAAAGGGACGGACAGCTGCCCCTTTGTCCCCTTGGCTGGCCCATGCATCCTCTTGGGCCTTCCAACTGTGTTTCCTGACTCCCTGCCAAGACAGTGACTGCCTGCCAGGGCTTGTTCACACAGGAGTGGTAGGTGATTTGGGCAGTGAGGAAGGAAGCCACCATTCCCAGGGATGGTGTAGATTAAAGGGAGCGTTTCAGACTGGGAAGATGGCTCTCATGGCAAAATGCTTGACAGATAATCGTGAGTTCAGATCGCTGGCACCCACATAAAAACCAGCTACAGTGATACGTGCCCATATTCCCAGAGCTGGGGAGGCAGAGACTGGAGGATTCTGGGAGCTTGCTGGCTAGCTTGTCTAGCCAAATCAGTGAACTCTGGGCTTAGTGAGAGACAACCTCAAAAAAACTAAGGTAGGCCGGGCGTGGTGGCGCACGCCTTTAATCCCAGCACTCGGGAGGCAGAGGCAGGAGGATCACCGTGAGTTCAAGGCCACCCTGAGACTACATAGTGAACTCCAGGTCAGCCTGGGCTAGAGTGAGACCCTACCTCGAAAAACCAAAAAAAAAAAAAAAGAAAAAGAGAGGGAGGGAGGGGGGACCGGGAAAGGAAAGGAAAAGAGAAAAGGAAGAGAGAGAAGCAAAGAGCTCAGGATAGAGAAAGAAGAAAGGGAAGTCCTTCACGAAGAAGCCAAACCTCTGATGCAGCAGGAAGATGCAGCAGGTCTCGGGACCATTAAAGATCCCGAAGTAGGGAATAGGTGAAGCGGAAGGAGAGATCGAAGAAGCTGAAGCCATGACAGATGGTAAAGAAAACATAGATCTTGCAGTCGGGATCCAAGAAGGTCAAAGAGCCTAGTCGGGACCCAGCAGGTGAGGTAGCGCATGCCTTTACTCCCAGCACTCTGGGAGGCAGAGGTAGGAGGATCACCATGAGTTCAAGGCCACCCTGAGACTACACAGTGAATTCCAGGTCAGCCTGGGCTAGAGCGAGATCTTACCTCGAAAAAACAAACAAACAAACAAAAAACAAGTCGGGGGCGGGAGATATGACTCAGCGGTTAAGGCACTTGTCGCCAGTGCCTAAGGCCCCTGGTTCAATTCCCCAGGTCCCACATAGGCCAGATCCACAAGGTGGTGGCCTTGGTGCTCTCTCTCTCTCTCTCTCTCTCTCTCTCTCTCTCTCTCTCTCTCTCTCTCTGCTTGAAAATGAATAAATAAAATATTAAAAAAAAAAAACAAGTTGGGACAGAGAGCACCATGGAAAGTCCAAGGAAAAAAGAGGGGATCTGATGATAAAAACGTAGTGTGAAATCCAGTTGTGGAGAAAAACAGGGTGAAGATCGAAGGAAAGTGATTCTAAGAAGGAGGTCAATGGAACCAGTGAAGACATAACATCCAAAGGTGAGAGTCCACTTAAAACTGATCTGATGAGGCCTCAGATCAGACGAGCACTGCTGCTCAGAGATTGTTTGAAGAATACCCAAAACGGCAGAAAGTGAAGATCACCGTTAAAGTGACGTGAAGGGAAGCCGTAGCGGCACAGAAAACGTGTAAAGCTCAATTCGTTGTTGGTTTTTTAAATTAAATTAAAGGCTGATTCAGGACTGATGTGAGCAACCAGATTTAGAACATGTGTTGACAGCCCAGATGCCACTTGGAGAACTTGGGTTCTTTCTGAGTCCTAGTTTTTCTTTAAGACTTTGAAAGGAAGGGTTTTACCCAAGCATGTGGCTTGCTCAGTGTTTAATTGCAAGTTTTCATTCTTGGCCTTTGAAAACAGGATTAAACATTAGGATTCATGTGACACAGATTAAGCGGGATTCCAATTTTACAAATCTACTCCACTTAGCTTTTGGATTTAGAAGTGAAAATAAAGTATCTCTGACTTTCTGTTAAAAACAAAACAAACTGGGCTGGAGAGATGGCTCAGCGGTGAAGGCACTTGCCTCCAGTGCCTAAGGACCCTGGTTCAATTCCCCAGTGCCCACATAAGCCAGACCCACAAGGTGGTGGCCTTGGGGGCTCTCTCTCTCTCTCTTCTCTCTCTCTCTCTCTCTCTCTCTCTCTCTCTCTCTCTCTCTCTCTCTCTCTCTCT
>PVHP010035513.1:0-18265 GCA_004024765.1 Zapus hudsonius
GAACCCTCATTCACTGCTGGTGGGATTGCAAACTTGTTCAACCACTTTGGAAAGCAGTGTGGAGACTTCTGAGTAGAATGGACATAATCCTTCCAATGGACCCAGCTATCCCTCTGCTAGGCATCTATCCACAAGATGTCACATCTCGACGCAGAAACATTTGTACAACTATATTTATAGCAGCTCAATTCATAATAGCTAAGAATTGGAATCAACCCAAATGCCCATCCATGGAGGAATGGACAGCGAAACTGTGGTATATTGACACAATGTAGTTTTTCACTCAGCAGAAAGGAAAAATGACATATCGAAAGTTAGGAAAAAATGGTCTGACTTCGAGCAGATCTTACTAAGTGAACACTCAAAAGAACAGAGAATCAAATGCCGCATATTCTCCCTCATATGTGGTCCTTAACCAGGATAACTGTGTTCTTTATACAGACTAGTAGTAAGAAGTGAGAGGTTATGACTGAGGGGGAAGGGATGAGGGAGGGGAATGGCTTAAGCATGAGGTTAAACCATATTAGGTTCAAAAACATAAAATCCTCACGAGCATACTGTAACCTATTGAGAAAGTAGTAGATGTCGAATGGCAAGAGGGGCCATGAGTGGTAGGCGAGTGAGTTTAAGCCTGTGAACAATTAGATCAGTCTGACAACCCCTGGCTCCAACCACCGGTTCCTTCCCTCACTGAGATGTTGACCAAAGTGACCCATGAGGTTCCAAGAACAAGACAGAATTATGTCAAAGCCCTTGAGTGCCCTCCTCAGGCCTCAGGCAAAACCCTGTTGCTGAAGAAACCACAGAATGCCATAGATCAGCATCGAGAGACACTTCGAGGTCCGGAACGGTATCCAGCTCCCAGAAGGCAGTTAGTGTTGTGCTGGAAGGCACTGCACAGGCTGCCAGGGGAAACTGATCAATGACAGCTGGAGTAAACAGAGACCACTGACATGAAACACAATGTGAAGCCATGAGTAGGCTGACCACACCTCCTACTGGGAGAGAACAGCGAACCAAGAAAGTGTAATTGTGTAATTGAGAAGCCTTGGCCTGGGGGAGACAATCAACAGCTTTCAAATTTGGCCAAATTTTCCACTTAGTGAGGGGGAGCCCTTGTCTTAGGAACTTAGGATGCAGGGCGATAGGCACAGGATCCCATACTCTTGGGCTCCCACGACAAGATGCACTATGGGAGCAATTGACAGGGAGGCTACTAAAAATAGAATATAGGTAATCCAGAATTGTGTATATTTATTAACCTACACTGACCTCACTCTCCGATGGAGATTATGTTTGTGTTTTTCAGGATGCAGTGAGGGAGCTGGGGCCCATCTTACCGTACCAACTGACCATAGGCCGATAGCTGAGATCCTGGCAAGAGAGGAGCCACCAGTCATATCGTGGAGGATCCATATGGAACCCCGCAGAAAATGATGGGATGAACAAGGGACCCAATCAACACAGGATAAGCCAGTGAGACAGAAACCAATGATTTTTGACACAAAGACTCCTAAGCTCACAACATTAAAGCAGTTTAATACTCATCCACCATGACTCAGGGAACTGAGCAGAAGAGGGGGCGGAAAGATTGTGAGAGCCATGGTGGGGGAGACTATCCAGAGGCATGGCACCCCTCAGTAACAACATACTAGGGCCAGGAGAGCCTGGCTGAATACTAGGCTATCCATGGTCCCCTGATCCAGACGACCCACGGAGGAGGATATCCAGCTTACTGGGCATGGGGGTGGGGGGTATCGGGGAATTGGGGATAACAACTCATTGTTTGCCCACTAAATAATGTAACTCATTATGGACAATAAAAAAAATTAAAAAGATTCTGAAGTATTTTTTAAGTTGAGATACTCTGCCATTTCTGTTTTCATGTTTATATTGGAAATCCACTTTTATGCCCTTTAAAAATTACTATGTACTATGGCAGGATAATGGAGATAGACACCAACGGTGCCCAAAATAGTACAGAACACAAATCCAGTGACTCTTAAGAACTCAACAATTATGCAAACTTAAAACTCACCCGCCATGACTCAGGGAAATTTTGCAGAAGAGGTGGTGGAAATATTTCAAGAGCCATGGTGGGGGAGAATATGTAGTGAATAAGGGGGTGTGACATCTTAGTTTAAAGGAGTTTTCTCTAATAACACATGATACTGAGCATCTTGCTATGTTAATATATATTTATGTACTAATAAAATGTTTAAATAAAAATTACTATGCAGTTATTGTATATGTTGATGCTGTTTAATCAAACTAACCTTGATTTATTGGTCTATTGAAGCTGCAATACAGTCTATGTATACAGTATGTAAGTGAGCAGGATGAGGGAGGGACACCTGACACCAGTAGGCATCTTTGTGAACTAGCAATCTCTGCACTGCTGCTTTGAGATCGAAATGTCCTGAAGGACCTGGCCACTGTTCTGCTCTTTATCTCTTTGATTTGTGCATATCTAACACGATAATGTTTATCCATCAGGGTGTGAAGAAGTCACAAAATCCAGGATATAAATTGCATGAAACTATGCATCAGAAAATTGCACAGATATTTTGTGCTAAAATAGTTTTCTAAAATATGAAATATATTTAAATCTTAGATATAGGTCAACGGGTGCTTATCTTGCTTTCATGAGACGCTAAATTCAATCCCTAATACCCACATAAAATACATTTTGATATGGAAATAGCATTTAAATCCACCAATTTAAAAAGTTCAACTTAAACCAGATAGCATAAGTTTGTAAACTAGAAACATTCAATAGTCAATTTTCAAGACTTCAGGCAATGAGATGTAACCATATTTACAATCTAAATTCTTCCTCTAGATTAAATGGTTATCATTTAACTACTTGAAGAAAATCCTAAGAAGAGGTTTTCTTTAATATATAGCATAATAAGGACTCAAACAAAGAATTCAGGGAAATTTGCGGAAGAGGGGGTGGAAAGAATGTAAGAGTCATGGGGGGAGGGAGAATAACTAATGCAAATGAGGGAATGTCATCATGGATTCAATGGCTTTATCTAAGAACCTATGATACTGAGCATATTGTTGTGTTAATATATATAATTCTAAGCCAATAAAAACGTTAAAAAATGAAGTTAATTACAAATGTTGAATTACCTGCTAATATATACTTTTAAATACAAACAGCCTCTTCATGAAATAGTGCTGTAATAACTACCACAGGTCAAAGGTTAGGCCCTATTACTGAAGATACCACAGATAGTCAGTGGTCACACAGCACCAGGAGACCCTGCTTAATACAAAATGGTAACCATCCCTCAGATGGAGTTACACAAGCTGCCAGGGGAAACTGACCAAAGATATTCCAAGAAAGCAGAGGTCACTGAATGATGCTATGAAAATACTGAAAACACTGCTGTATGGTAGAGACCAGTAAACCATAAAGTGCTCATCCATGCAATAATGCACTAAACCTAGGTAGGGAATAATGGCTTGCTAATTGGCTAAGAGATCTGCTCAGAAGCAAGGAACCCTTAACTGGAACTGGGATACATGATAAACCCATATGAGGACCAAGAACCTGGGCTACAAGGGGAAAATCCCAATAACCAGAGTCTACAGAGAGGCTATACCCCTTAGAGTCTTGCCCAATTAACTTTTGTCTCATATAGCCTATACTAATCTCACTCTCCACTGGAGATTCTGTTTGTATTTTTCAGAAGGCAGCTAGAAACATGGACAACCCAGTTCCACCAAGACATGGGATTAAGGCTGATATCCAGGCAGGAGATGAACCACCCCTAATTTATCATCTAGGGCCCAAACGAAACCTTTGAGGAAGTGGTGAGGGGAGCAAGAGATTGCCTTCACAGCAAGTCAGATAACCTTATGAAGGATAATGAAGACAGACACTGAGATTACCAAACACAATCCAAAAGCAGAAATCCAGAAACTCTTAAGATATCAACAGTGAAGTAGACCTAAAAATCACCAACCATGACTCATGGTTCTGAGGGAAAGAGGGGGGCAGAAAGATTGTAAGAACTGTGGTGGGGGAGAATACCCAAAGTCATTGCCTCCCTCATCATCAGCATACAAAGAAAAAAATGGCTACTTCTCTTACAATCCATAAACCCCTATCCCATGATCTGGTCCAGCAAGCTCACTGAAGAGAGCTCCCAGTGGGTTGGGGACAGGGAGGAGGGAAATGGCGGTACCATCATAAGACTTGCTCATGCAATGTATCTAATTATTGACAATAAATTAGGAAAAAGAAGGATAAAAGATAAAATTTTAAAAAGACTTGATAAGTACTCAATGAAGATTGAAATGTTTATACATGTCTTTCTCCATATACAGGTGAATTAAATATACACAAAAGTCTCCATGCATCCCTGAATCTAGGTAATTACCAGCAAAAATCAAGACAAAAATACTACCTATTGGCCCAGCCTATGGTTGTATGATTGAATTAAATATATGATATATACTTAAAATTACTTTTAGTTTCAATAAATTCCTTTCGCCTGCAGGAAACGTGATGGAAGTATTCATATTCTACACAAATGAGCCAGACTTATGAGGACAAGTTTTTGATATTTTCTCCTGATAACTGGAAAGTAGAATATTAAAACTAGATAATCTAATACTAGTAGAGGCTCAGCAAGGCCAGGTAAGTGGCTATATGAACATAGAAGGAATGCAGAGTAAGTCAAATAAGTTGTGGATACGTCTGATCCTTTACAGTATACATGATTCAATGAAACACTACTATAAAATAAGTCTGTTAATAGAATTATATAAAATCAAATACAGAAGCATATAAATATAATTTCTATAAAGATATTTACATTAAGGATTATTTTTAGTTAATATATTTAATGTTCTCCACTCAAGACATAGGAAGTCAAATCTGAATTAAAAAAACAGTCACTAAGAATGATCAATGATGTCTAAACACTTGTTCACAACAATGCAGCTACAATTCATTGCCTTGTGATTGTTTCTTCAGAAAAGCTGCTTATTTCTTCTTTAACAAGAATTTTTAGAGATTGATATGATATTTTATAGTTTTAGTTGATTTTCAAAATGAGATAGAGAATGTACATATAACGTAGAGAAAGAAAGTGATGGGAGAAGAAGATGGAGAAGACAGAAAGAGAGAAGGAGGAGAGAAAGAGAAAGGGAGAAGGAGATAGAGATGGGGGAAGAGAGGGAGAATTTAAACACCTGGGCCTCTTGCTGTGCAAAGTAACTCTGCATGCTTCTGCCCCTTGGTGTATCTGCTTTTACATGCATACTGAGAATCAAACCTGGGGAGGTCAATTTTCCAACTGGCACCTTTAACAGCTCAGCAATGTGTATAGATTTTTTTGGTCATTCACATCTCTTCTTACCTTCACTTTTCACCTTCAGTGAAACCAATATCATTTTCTTTCCATTACTTCCTCTTTTATTTTGATGTCTTTTTGTACGTATGTGTGTATGGCCCACTGACATTCACTTGGGTTGCCTGCATGACCATGGGATGTGGATTATTTATGGGAGCCTGAGTAAATTACCAGTGGATAAATGACTGAAAACAATCTCACTTACTGAGTACTTATACACACATAATTCCAGTAATAATTGGTAAGGTAGCCAGGTGTGGTGGCTCAGACCTTTAACTCTGGTTCTCAAGAGACAGAGGTAGAAGTATCACAGTAAGTTCGAGGCCATCCTTAGACTATGGGGTAAATTCCAGAGTGAGACACTACCTCAAAGCCCTCCCTAAAATCCCAAGTATTGTTAATGTAAATAAAATTTTCTTTTAAAATTATAAAACATTTGATCAGGTTGAAGAGATGCCTCAGTGCTTAATGTGCTCACTCTTCAAACTTGAGTTTATTACTTTGATAACAAAGATCCATTTAAAAGATGAGATGGTCTTCTGTAGTTCCAGCATATTGATGCTGATGGCAAGATGTGAGGCAGAGATAAAAGAATTTTCTAGAAGCTAAAGGAAGACTAGCAAAGATCACAGAACACACAAACATAAAAAAATGACAAAAAATAACAAAATTAAATAAAAATCTTTACTGCTATTTCAGAAACAGTAAAGAAATATGAATTAAAATAACCCAGAAGCAAAGCAATACACAATTAGCATTTCTAAGTTTTTGAGCAAAGACTCATTTTAGAATCATGTATACTGTTAAAACTTATCTAATATATATTTCTAAACCACAAATGCATGCACATAACCTGGGACAACTTGAACCCTGAAACTTCATGAGTTAAATTTACTTTTTCTCAAACTTGAGATCGTTTAAAAACAGGAAATCATTAATTTGTCTGAGAGATTTCAGTGCATGGTTTAAGTTTTGGTACCAAGTGCCTGTGGAAGCCCAGCGCATCATGGGGGAGTGTGGTGGGGATTTTCTTTCCTCATCTAGAGAAATTTTGATTCAGAAGCTCATCAGATGAGCAGGAATATAGAATATAGTTTGTTGATTTATATACCAAAATTTCACATTTCATACAGAAATTTCATAACTAGGGGAGACAATGTGTAACTTATAATTATCATGATGAATAATTTCAATAAAACTCAAATCACACTATTGGCCAAAGATTTAGCAGAGAACCCAAGAGGTAGAGAGATAGAAA
Source organism: Zapus hudsonius (assembly GCA_004024765.1). Classification (NCBI taxonomy): domain Eukaryota; kingdom Metazoa; phylum Chordata; class Mammalia; order Rodentia; family Dipodidae; genus Zapus; species Zapus hudsonius. The sequence goes on from PVHP010035513.1 coordinate 6,631, forward strand.
GTATGAAAACAAGTCCTATATCTGATCAGGGACTTAATGTCTGTGCAGTGGATGCACTGAAGTGTGAACAAAAGGAGGAATGTTTTCATGTGAATTTATCTTTGCATTCAAAACATGAGAAAATAAGAAATGACTGTGTCTGAGACAGTTTGTATCACACACTAGAAGTTAAAAATACTAAAAAAGATAAGCAAGCAAATTATTTTAGGAACAAATTAGTAGACCTGGTTCTTAGATAGATCAATGACCACACAAAGATCTCTTAGAAAACTCTCAAAATAAGTTCCTTAAGGAAATCAAAATTTATATTATGTCCTGACATTTATGACAGAATCAGAAAAAAATGCTAACATTCATTTAGATGCACAGAATATCACCAAGTGAGTAAAAACTCTCAGCAGGAAGCTTAATGGAGGAGATTTCACAATACCTGAATCCATACTACATTACAGAGCCATGCTAAGAAACTATGTTAGTCTCAAAAACCAAATATAACAGGAGTTTAATAAAAATTTCATAATATAAATCATATCATGATCTCCACTTCATTTTTACATACTTTACCAAAGTATAGATTGGGTCAAAGATAGTTTGAAGTAAAAATTAAGCTAGCAAACTGAATACAGACATATTAAGAAATAAAGCAATTAATAAACAATGAACCCGAATACAATCAAATGTCTTGATCTAAGCCTTGAGGTGCCTTTTAATGTCAAATGGTTGGAAATTCTTCTACATATAAACATAGGTTTTGAAATTTCTGAAAAATACTCTAAAACAACAGGAATATAGCAAGGTTTGTTAAAAGAGTTTACCAAAAAAAATCATTTTACACTGTAAAGAAAGCAAATCTGAGCTACGATAATTTCCCACCTGAGAATTTCAGGAAACTATTTCTGCAATCTGTCACAAGGCATTCATACATAGAGTATGTTAAAATGCCACAACCAAACACAAATATACAAAAGAACCCACAAACAGAAAAGGTACAAATAACCAAAAATTATATGACAAAATATCCATCATTCTTAGCCATCAGGAAAATCTAAAACAAAAGTCCACTGAGATCCCTATCACCCCAGTGTGATGCCCCCCCACATACATGCACACACACACATATGCAAGAATGTCTGGTGAGGACACAGGAAGAGGAAACACTAATATTTTTCATCCTCAGATGTAAGCCTCCATCAGTATCAGTATCATTTATGGTCCAGCAATATTTGCCTGATGGGAATATAGTGTTCTATGAAATCTGTGTGGACAATGTACTTCAAAGTCTAAAATGACTATAACATCCAGCCATACCTTCCTGGGCACATACGTGAAGGACTCTAAGTCAGCACAACAAAGAGATACCTGTACATTCACATGATTGTACAAATTGATCATATGAATAAAATCTAAAGATATAGGAGAGTGTATAGGAATAAAGCATAAGCCTAATGTTAAATTCCTCTATTTCTTGAACAAATGCACATTGCATCAAAACATGGAGGAAGTGGTTTAAATATGAAATCAAAAGAAAATTGTACAAACAATCCAGATGAAGTCTGTGGAAAACTGGACTTTTACATACACATTACCATGGAATGGATTTGTGGAGGAAGTGTTTGTAATCCCATAGAATGAATATTCCCTCTTCTAGGAAACTTTTCCTTAAAAGACAACATAGAAAGAGAAGAAGCTGCTTTTTATTCCTGAGACTTCTTTATGGTGGTTATCTTTATCCTAAATATAATATGAATTCGGAGTCAATGTACACTATTTGAATATTAGAGGATATTTTGAATTCACAAAATCATCTGTATATTTGTAGGAGAAAACTGTCCATTAAAGAATATAAAGCTGTCTTTAAAAGTGCGCATTCATTTGTCACTGGATATTAATTTTGTGGGAGGATATTTTGCTAACAATTTCTCTAAAACTAAAACAAAGATGAGTCCCTAAGAGACAAATGATAGGTAAGGTTGCAAACCTAAACTGATATGAAAGACAAAGAACATCAGGTTGGATTTAAAATCAAAGTAGGAGATCTGTCAGAGGAGCAGGAGAGGGAGGGTTAATAAGAACAGAGTACCTGTATGAATATTGAATAAACATATGCACAAATATACAGATTAAAGCCAGGCAGAGTGGCCCATGCTTTTAATCTCAGCACTTGGGAGGTAGTTCATCTGCAGTGGGAGGTACATAAGTGATCAACACAAATTAGATTTATGACATAACTGCAAAAGGTAAATTTATTTCAGAGTATTATATTATGTACAAATACTATGTATAAGTATTTAAGCAATACATTGAATCCACGAAAGCAAAAATTATATATATATATAAACATATTATATATATGTCTATATACATATGTATTTTTCTCTTCAATGGACAGTCAGTAGGTACATGTCAGTGCACTGAGAAGCTACATGTGCAGCAGGCCCCCTCCAGACCCATCTGGTCTGAGACCATGAACAGGAAGATCAACAGAAGGAACTGTGATCTCTTCCCTTGTCACCAATGAAGATGGGGATAGGACCTGCTTTAGGATATTATAGAAAATGCAAGCAGGGCAATATATTCACCACAAAGACACTTACATATTTGTGGAGATCGTGAGAATGAGATGTGCAGGGAAATAGCAGACAGTGGATGAGAGGAAGAGGCTACAGGTTGTCTTCACTTCTGAATCACATGGAGCTGCTGTGAGACTAACCAACAGCAGCAGCCAAAGAGCTTTCCCAGACAATGCTCTTGCCAAGGGCTTTCTAAGTTTATATTAAATGCATGAAAATACTCTCCTTGTCTTAGTGTTCCTCGTATTCTTCCTGAATTTAGGACAAAAGAAACATGTCACATGCCCCTCGAGTCCAGTGCTGAGTGGATGTATCCCCTGGATGTTGAAAGCTAGTCTAATTGCAATTATGCTGGGATAGACAGGATTTACAGAGCACACTTCTGGAGAAAGTCAGTAATGGAGCACATTGGTCCTTAGGATGAGAGGGGGCATCAGGAGAGGACTTGGAGCTCACCTCCTCTCCCTGCTCATGAACACATAAGTGTCTCCATCCAGTATCCGGAATTCCAGAGGCTGCTGGGCAAACTGAGCTTACTAGACTTTACTCACCATCATGTTTTGCAGTTAGTTCAAATTCTAGGCTTCCCTGTTTTCTTTTGCCACTAGGATTCCTCACTCAGTCTTGTGTGTTCACCTCTCCCTGATAAATGTTACTGTGAATCTCAGTGACAGTTCAGATAATAGAGATACTCAGTATTTCAATGTCCCTAACTCTCCAACATTCCATAGGGATGTCTGATCACCAAAAAAAAAAAAACCCTTTCCCTACAAATCCTGTGAATTAGTCACACCAGAATCTCTCTTTCCTCCTCTGTTTCCTTTTAGTAATTATCATGTCACCTAAACCCCAATCTAAAATCTCTCAATTTGCAACTGCCCTTGACATATTAAGTGATGAGCACAATCTTTCCTAAAGGGTATAATTCTTCTAAAAGAAGCAAAAGAGTAGAAATTTTCCATATTAGATCTTGTCTACTAATGAATAGGGTCATTAGAAAATACATTAAGTGTCATCAATGAACATTTTCCTTGCACCACCCAAGTAATGGAGGGTGGAATGCCTATGACTGAAAGGTCAGATCCTGAATGCTGACATCAAGAAATAATTTGCAGAAATTAGGTCTGAATCACAGAGTGCAGAGCGCACATTGGCCACAATTTGAAAGTGCATTTTATAAAGTTACTGAATGAGGAAAATAAAGGTATATAGCATATAAATCTCAGATAATATAAAAAGGTAAACCAAAGGCTGTACTCAAAATAGAAGATAAATATATATTCAATCACATCAAAATGATACCTATTGAATTAATCACCTTTATGCCCTTAAATGTCAGTGACTGTCACTTGTACTACCTGTCACTCTAGCGTATGACCAGGATGTAAGCAGTCAGAGCATTCAGTATCATCCCATATTAGAAGAGGACGACAATATTTTGCCAGAATTCCCTAAAAACTGCCTGCTTTCATTGATTAGGTAGATTATATAGCAAATACCTTAAAATCATAATTCTCAAATTTGTGGCTACGTAAACATCACAGTGAGACACAGTCACATTGCAGAACATAAAATCCCAGACCACAGCCTTCTTGTTCCTTTTCTCAGTGTTAAGGACATAAGCCACAGAGCTCAAACGCCCTTAAGCAATGTTGCCACATCACTCTAAAATGTCACTAAACATGTATGTGAAAATTTTTCTCTGTCAAGTGTGGCACAGAGGTATGTGACACTATTTTAGTTTTTAGGAGGTGATGTTGATGAAGAAATAATGGAGTCACAGAAGGGACACTTTGCTGCAGCCTCTTGTCACTGAGCTCAGTCACTGGGACTGTGATTTTGAGGATTACTGAGCACGTGCAGTGGGGATAATAAAAGAAAGGAGCTCTGTGAGGGAACCAGGGAGAGACGACTCTCTCTCTTTCTTTCTCTCTCTCTTTCTCTCTCTCTCTCTCTCTTCTCTTACTGTTTGCAGGGGTCAGAAAAAGAAAGGTAAAAAAACTCCCTGAACTAATAAAATGGGGAATAATGTTCATTAAACACCAACTAAATTTTTGTTACTTTTTATGTTGTGGTGGGAATATGACCGAAGACCTACTCTGGAAGAATATTGGTACAATCGCCCCATACATCTTATACATACCCATGATGACACTCAACAGAAAATGGAGATATTACACTTACTTTTCAAAAAGATAATCATCTAAGTCGTCTTTCAATGGGCCAGTACCACGTACAAAAATCGTATAAAAGCAGTTACTTCCCTCATCTGCTTCAGTGCTTCTCATGTCTACAGTTTTCCAAAAGCACTTGCTTTCAGTCAAGCTGCCAAAAAATGCAGGAAAGTTAAAGAGCAACAAGACAAAAACCACAGAGAACATCTTCTCCATGTCTGCCAAAATGTAAACTTGAGCAGAGATGGAACCTGTGGTGACATCCAGGTGGATATATGTCACATGTACATCTGATCACTGGTGTCACTTTATTTTACTGTGTCTAAATGGAAGTGTCACTCAGCTTCCCCAGTGACTTTTCCCCCAACCTGCTCTGCTGTCTCTGGAGGAATACTGGACACTCGGCCCTGGGGATCTGTATCCAAGGTTCCCTCCGTGGTCACAAACAGGCTGGAAAACATGTTGTGAAGAGCTTCTGCTGCCTCAGGAGCCATGATTTCATTCATGTCTGTGGAAAGCCTGCCTGAGGATGAGCCCATCTGTGCAGATATAGTCAAAGGTGGTGAAGGTGTGGGTCAACAAACCACTTGTGTGAAGACCATTTGAAATGATGTAAGTGGATTGCATCAGAGGACTCTAAGTGAGATGTATAGTGAAAGTTTCAGAAATGGCCACAGTCAGACAGGACCTTAGGCACTATGTCATCCTTGGTCAAACACAGGGATGAGCCCTATAAATCCAATCAGCCACACAATATTCACTCTGTCATTCACGCCCTGCTTTATACAAGTCACATGGGCAGAATCCCAACAACTGTTCTTTCCCAATGTTTGGATTACCAATAATTGTGAAATTCCCAACTTGCTGATGAATTGAACACTGCCTGGTCAGTCCCTCAATGTCCACACAGACACTGAGTTTCTTACTGGATTCCTACATCATGACCTCCCTCCTTTTCCCTCAATTCCCATAAATAAATATCTTGTAACAATCCCTTCTTTCATCTGCAGCAATATCATTAACCGAGCTTGTTTGATTAACCCATAGTTCTGGGAGTCAGCTACATCTTTTAGGTCATGGGGTAATTTCTCTTGGGGAGTGTATTAGTCAGGGTTCTCTAGAGGAAACAGAGTTGATAGAATGGAGTATAATAAAATGGAATTTATTAGGGTAGCTTACAACAGTCCAACGATAGCAGTCTGTAGGCCCACAGCTGAAGGAACCAGTAGCTGTTCAGTCCAAGTAGCTGGATGTCTCATTACATGAGCCACAGCAAAAACAGATTGAACCAATACAAGATTTAAAACAAGCAGGGCACCATCAATCTCCAACTCCGAGTTCAATGATTCTAACCAATAATGAGTCTCTTGGAGATTCAATTCCGCCCCTCCAGCTCAGCTACTCACAGTCGGGAAAAACTCTATCCAGTGCTGGCAGCTCGCTTTGGCACCCATCCATAGTCCTGGAATTCTTTGGGTCTCCATTGCAACCTACAGTTCATCTTCATGGCTCCAGCGGACTTCCTTAGCACACCTGCTTCACACGCTGATGGCCATTTTTCAAAAACAAAACTGTGTTGCAAATCCAATGACCCTCTCTTCTTGCATTTGTTATACTCCACAGAAGCAGGTGGGCTACCAACTTGTTAATCCAAGGGGGAACAAAGCATTCAGGCCCCTTACTTCAAAGAGTCCACATTCTTCCTGTTGTTCAAATGCAGACCAGCTGGCCCAATCTCAATGGTGGTAATCTCTCAAACAATTGCAGGTGAATGTGTAGCAGTTTTGACCCAAAGATCTTCCTTTCTGTGCCATCTCAATCTGCTCACACCAGTCCATCTTTACATAAAACAACCCTGCACAGGTTCCCAGGACATAGGCAGGCAGAACGCAGTAAGCCTCTCACACAAACTGCTTCTGGCACAGTCCTGACAAAGTTCTTTCTCACTCACATAAACCAAACCTCACAGTCCATAGTTCTTCCGGCATTCAGGTCTTTTAATTCTTGCCAGAATGGTCCATAAAGCTGTACTTACAGCACTGCAAGGTCTCACTCAGGACAAGGTTTCCAATCCATCCATATTCCTCCTGCATATCAATTCCAAAATGCCAAAGCCACAGAATCAGCAGAAACAGACCCCACATCCTGGTACCAAACCTGTTGCAGTCAGCTTCCTAGTTGCTGCACAGAAAGAACCCAAGCAAAGCAGCTTGTGGAGGAATGGGTTTATTTGGCTTATGGACTTGAGGGGAGACTCAATCCTGGAAGGGAAAATGATGGCATGAGCAGAGGGGTGGACATCACCTCTGCCACAACACTGGAAATAGCAGCAGGAAGGTGTGCCAAATTCTGGCAAGGGGAAGCTGGCTTATAACCCCATAAGCCAGCCCCTGACAACACAGCTTCATCGAGGTCGTAAAACCCAAACTGCCATCAGCTGAGGATCGATCTAGCAGAACATATTCATTTGTTTGTGGGGGACACCTGGATCAAACCATGACAGGGAGAGCTTGTCAATATGTGCAATGATATTTAAAAGAGGAATCAGCCTTGGAATGTGGGAGAAAATTCACTTTTCCTGAACACTTAATAAATAGTATAGAGACTAGAGTATGCACAGTTTTTACTTCTTTCATTGGTTAGACAAAATAGTGGATGTCCTTAGGACATTTTCTTATGTACATAACATTGTATATTTTTCATATTACCCATCCTCATGTCATTGTTCTTTCTACAGTACTTTCCTTTCTCACCCCAAAGTCCCTCGTCTATTCTCATGTATAGTGGTTTATATTTCTCTGAGTCTTCTGCCTGTGAGGTAATGTGATGTTTGTCCCTTAATTCTCCCTCTCTCCACTCTCACATGTGACCCTTTCCCAACTCTGCTTCCATGACTTCATTTCCCCAGTATCCTTCACTCTTCATTGTGATATGTGAAATAGAATGACCTTGTAGTTTCTGTCTATAATGAAAATATGACATCTGTCTTGCTGAATCTTTACTATTTTTAACTGAATGTTGAATTTATATAATTTCTGTAAAATATTTCATTATTATTTAAGGCTGAATAAAGTTTCTTGGTGTACATGACACACGTTCCCTTTATGAATTCTTACGATGATGAGTGCAGAGGCAGACTCCTGATCTGGACACTCGGAGCCCTGCTGCATTAATCACAGATGTCTGTGGACTCTGCTGTTTTAGCCACCATGAGTATCATCCCATGAGTATTGCACACCTGTCATCTGCTAGTTCTCTCTTCAGTTTTCCATTCCTCACAGATTTATACTGTGACCTACAATTATTCATTCTCCTGAAACAAATATGTGTTCTTTCTCTTTGTATCTCAACTTCATTATTGTGGTTTTGTCCGTGGCATATGTTATGACTGATGAGAGGGTATGTCCATATATGAAGGATTTGCATCTTCCTAGTCTCTGAGCATTTTCAATCTGTTTTCATACAGATATTGGACAATCATATTTCTTTTGGTAAAAATGTCTGATCAACAGATTTTTCCAATAATAGCTTAGGTGGGTAGCAACTTTTGGTGTCTGATTATTTGGGTTCATTTTATTGTCAGGATATCAATCTCCTGTCACTGGAACCTCTGTCCAAAATTCCCTCCTGTTCTAGATGCTGTCTAAGTAAACGTGCTGTTTGTTTCCCTTGAGCAGAAGATAGGCGATTTCATGACCACCTTCAATCCTTTTCCTGACCTCTTGACACCCTATTAATAATGTTGGGAATTTGTAGCATAATATTCAGAGATATTGTTGACACTATACTGATGAATTTGGAATGTTTTGTATTTTCTTAGTCTCCATGTGGTCAACTATTCCAGCATTGCTTATCATCCTCTGTAGCTTCTTGAATGAACTTTGTCCTTCTCTCTCTCCTTTAAATTGCATTTCATTTAATTTTAGTAAGTGCAAACTTTCTATGTAAAATACATGTGCTATATCACCGTATCTCTTCTCCTGGTCCCATTCCAGAGGGCCCTCCTCAGTGAGTTTGCTGGAATGTTCCATGAAATGGAGGGCTATGATTTGTGCTAGCAAAAAATAGTGTTTGTGTGAGGGAGGAGAATGCCTCAGGATATTCATACCACCATGGCTCTGACAATCTTTCTGACCCTTCTTCTGCAAAGGTTGCCCAAATCATGAGGATGAGTTTTAAGTCTGCCTTAGTATTGAGCTCTTAGCAGCCTCTGGATTTCTGCTTTGGAATGTTTTGAGTATCCTCACTGTCTGCTTCCAACACCCTGGCAGAGGTTGTCTGGCTCACTGTAGAAGCAGCACTCTTGCTCATCTCTCCACTTCCTCTGTGCATTCACCTGAGCCCTAGCTGATGTGTAAGGGGTGGTTCATCTCCTGCCAGGGAGTCAGCTATCAACAATCCTTGTCTTTCATGTGAAGTGTTCCATCTAATACCATCCGTAGATCTGCCTAGTACTCACAAATGTCATTGGCCTATTTTTCCTATTAAAATTTCTTTTCTACTTCTATAACAAGAATTTTTGCTTTGTATAGATGTATTTATAGATTTCTTCTTTACTTGAAATGCATCATTCCAAGACCCTCTGGCTTTTATAGGTTCAAATTTAAAAAATTACTATTACTCTTAATGGGCCTTTTTTTAAAGCTTATGGCTTGATGCTTTTCTCTTTAAGATTTCAGTACCAATTCATATATATATATATATATATATATATATATATATATGAAGAGAGAGAAACAGACAGAGAGACAGAGAGAGAATGGGTACCAGGGCATCTAGCCACTGCAAACAAACTCCAGGTTCATGTACCACTCTGTGGATCTGGCTTTACATGGGCAATGGGGAATCAAATTTGGTTCCTTAAGTTTTGCCTTAACCACTGTGCAATCTCTAATCTCTATAGCCCTCTGCAAATATATATATATACATATATATATATGTATATATAAAACCATTGATATCTTTATTAATCTCAACTAGATACAATGTATGAGTGATTCTTATGATGATATGCCATTTCCCTCCTCCTTGTCCCCAACCCCCTGGAGGCCCTCCTCAGTGTGCATACTGGATCAATCCATGGTAGGTGAGTTTTAAGTCTGCTCTATTGTTGAGATCTTAAGAGTCTCTGTACTTCTTCTTTGGGTTGTGTTGGATATCTTTGGTGTCTGTCTCCTTGGTGTTGGACTCATTGACTTATCCTGGGTTGACTGATTTGCTGTGGTGAAAGGTCTCTTGTTTATCATGTCTCTCTTAATGGTTTCTTTTGAGGCCTCCATTATAGGCCCAGGGTGGTACATATCTTTCCAGGACGTCGGCCATCCTCCAACGGCTTGTTGGTGTAGTTAGGTTGACCATGACTCTCTCACTGCCTTCTGAAATATACAAACAGTATCTTCATCATAGAGTGAGATCAGTATAGGTTAAATGAGACATACATTTCTAATTTGGCAAGATTCTATTGGGAGTAGCCTCTCTGTTGTTATCTGAAGTGGGACTTTCCCCCTTGGAGCCCATGTTTTTGGTTCCCATATAATTTTGTCCTCGGTCCCAATTCCAGTTAAGAGTTCATTGTCACTGAGTGAATCTGTTGGTCGTTTTAAAAGCTGTTGAATACCTCCCAGGTTTTGGTGTCAGTATTGGACAAGTGATCACTTCTTGACTCAGTGATCTCTACCATAAAGCAGTGTGTTCAGAATTCTCATGAAACAGTCTGCATTTTATATCAGTGGTTTCTGCTTTCTCCAAATATCATTGACCAATTTCACCTGACAGCTAAAGTAGTGCTATCCGGTGCTACACCTGCTACCATCTGGGAGTTGGGTACCATTCTAGTGTTGTTTGATGACTTGCTGTAATTTCTTCAGCCATAGGATCTTACCTTTGGCCTGGGTTGGGTGTTTAAGAGCTTTGACAGAAGCCTGTCTTGTTTGGGGGCCCTTGTGGGGCTCTTTGATGAACAGCTCTGCGTGGAAAAGAACCAATGACTGGGACAGGGAGTTGCAGGCCTGATTATTTTTTCATGGGGTTAGGCTTTCTCCCCTTCTAATCATGGCCCCCTATACCAGGCGATGCCCACATCTTCCTCGAGAGCTTACTGTAGAAAAGTTAGAATTTCATGGTATTGATTCAGTATTGGATTAGCTTATTGTATAGTCTCCCCATCCAACCCTAACTGCCCCCATTCCTCCACCACTTTTAAAGTCTCATTTTGCCTGTCAGATTTGCTCAGAGTTTAAGCTTAACCTGGTAAGGAACCACTTTTGAGGGGGGAATATGAGGTGTTTGACTCTCTATTCTTGTTTAAGTTCCTAAGTAAGATCTGCTCCAAGACTGTCTACTTTTCTTTAAATTTTATTAAATCATTTTTCTTTTCAGCTGAGTAGAATTCAATCCTGTAAATGTACCACACCTTTGATATCCATTCGTCCAGGGATGGGCATGTGGGTTGATTCCATTTCTTAGCTATTATGAAATGAGCTGTAATAAACATGGCTTAGCAAATGTTTCTGTGCAGAGGTATGAAATCTTGAGGGTACATGCCTAGTAGAAGAAAAACTGGGTCCATTGGTAGCTTTATGTCCATTCTGTTCAGGAGTCTCCACACTGCTTTCCACAGTGGTTGGACAAGTTTTCAATCCCACCAGCAGTGAATGAGGGTAACTTTTTTCCCTCAACCTTGCCAGCAACAACTGCTTTGGAATTTTTTAAAAAAATATTTTATTTATTCATTTTCAAGCAGAGAGAGAGAGAGAGAGAGAGAGAGAGAGAGAGAGAGAGAGAGAGAGAGAGAGAATGCACCAGGGTCACCACCTTGTGGTCTGACTTATGTGGGTCCTGGGGAATTGAACCCAGGGCCTCAGGCACTGGAGGCAAGTGCCTTAACCACTG